>PVLD010011455.1:0-65196 GCA_004027595.1 Dinomys branickii
TTTTTTTTTTTTTTTTTTTTTTTTTATTTTTTTTTTTTTTTTTTTTTTTTTTTTTTTTGCGGTACTGGGGATCGAACTCAGGACCCTGCGGTTGCTAGGCAAGCGCTTATTCCACTGAGCTATATCCCCAGCCCCGACAATTGTTATTAACCTTGTAGTATATTAAACATATTCATCCCTTCAGATGTATAGGTCTTCCAAAATGTAAAACTGGGATTGTTTATGATGATAGACTTTTCTTTCAGATTCAGACATCCGCCTTTAACAAAAACTTATGTGATTTATATGCTATATTTGTACCACTAGATTTAGAGATGCCTAGACAGTAAGTAGTCCAGAGAATGTCACAAATTTCTTCAATGACTTTCCATTAGCAGTCAACAAGTTAGGTAAAAGCTTCTTCTGTACTAGATAGAGATGACTGACTAAAAAGGCTATTTTATGTCAAAATGGAAATTGGTGTGTTACCAAAACATCATCATTAAAGTCATGCTACAATATTATATATGGATATTGATTTCAAATTTTCTGTGTAAAACTATGTAACTGTTGTCTGTTAACATTCTATATGAATTCAACTACTAGAACATCCATAGTTGGTAGGAAATAATGGTTCTGCAATGTATTTCAGCATCCTTGATATTCAGATAAAATTGTAATATTAAGCTCACTGTTCCCATTATGATGTAACATCATTAACCTTCTCTTCTAGATGTTCAACAACTGAGGTTTGGAGACAAAAACCTAGAAAGATAGACAGGCTAGGAGGACAGCTAATATTTTGGCTCAGGCCCTCCAAAGTCAATGGGGACCCAGGACATAAGAGAACCTCTGCTGCAACATTCTATAACTCAGTGAGTCCCCAATCTTCAGACCAAGCCGACTGTTTGACCACAGAGCAAGGAAGTCAATTGTGTATAGTGTGTCTAAGGAGGGTCACAGGAGAGAAAAGTCTCCCAAGCTTTCACAGAAAGCAACTTGGTGAAGCAATGGCCATGACTCATCCAGGTGACTGACACTTATAGAAGAACTAAGGGGTACTACACATCAGTCCAAGGTAAATCCTGATAAGACTTAACTGACCTTGATAGAAAGCAAAAAATCAAGTAATACAGGTTTCACCTTAACTTGGTCTTCAATATCCAGCAGAAAAGTATAATCACAGGATGTATAAAACAATGCCTTAGTACATGTTAGCTATAAAAGAAACTCAAACCACTTACATCTCTGACAATTTCCAGCTACACTGATAACTGACTACAGTTACAGGTAAATGGGCTGTGTAGGGTTAAACTGCTGGATGCAGGGCTTGAAATCCTTGGACTGGGAATCTTTAGCTTAAACAAACACATTTTGTGCAGAGTCCTCCAAATACAACACCTCCACTTTAATGGACTAACCATTGCTTGCAACTACAAAACACAAAAGGGGGACTTTCCTCTTTCCTCCATCACAATTTTTCTTTTCTTTGAACAGTCTCTTCCCATTTCACAATATCTATTGTACATTTTGAATCTTACTCATTCAGTTTCTCATGGTATTGAGACAATAAGATGTTTATACATATGGCTATGGATTATTTCATTTATTGGTATGGTCTTGGGTTGCATCCATTTACCTAAGAAAGTCTCAAGTTTATCCTTTATGGCTAATACTCCAGTACATAAAAAGAACACATCTTTTTTTATCCATTCTGGTTGTTTCTAAGATCTGTCTATTACAAATTGTGGTGCTATAAACATGGATGCACATATATCACTGTGGTACGATGTTTTTAATTCTTCCGGGAAGAAACCCAGAAGGGGAATAGCTGGGTCAAATGGGACCTCTAATCCTAGTTTACTGAGGTATCTCCACACTGATTTCCACAGTGGTTGCATCAGTCTACACTCCCACCAACAGTTCCTTTCTTTACAGCCCTGTCAGCATTTGTTATTCATTGATTTCTTGATGACAGCCATTCTTTCTGGGATGAGATGGAATCTGTGTTGTTTTACTTTGCATTTCTCAAATGACCAGTGATGTTGCACATTTTTCATGTATTTGTTTGCCATTTGTATTTCTTCATGTGAAGAGTGTATTCATCTCAGATGCCCATTTTTGTATTGGGTCTTTGAATTTGGGGGGCCTGATTTTTTCAATTTTTTATATGTTCTAGATAGCTCTTTGAAGGACAACTGGCTATAATATTTTCCCACTCAATAGTTTTTTTCACTCTATTGGTACTTTCTTTTTTAATGCAAAATCTTTTCAGTAAGGTGAGATCCCACCTATTGATCATAAAATTTCCTATAGAGAGTAGGTCTCGTTCATGAAGTCTCTGCCTACACCAATGTTTTCAACATTTCTGCCTATTTCTTCTTCCAGTAAATTTAGTGTTTCTGTTTTAATATTTAGATCTTTGATCCATTTTGATTATACTTTAGTGCATGGTGATAGATACGAGTCTACTTTCAGTCTTCAGCATGTGGAAAGACAGTTTTTCCAGCACTATTTATTAAAGAGGTTGTCTTTCTTCCAGTGAAGGTGTATGGCTTCTTTATCAAAGAAAAGATGGCTAATTGTGTTCATAGTTGTGTCTTCATCTTCTAGTCTGTTCCATTGATCATTAGGCCTGCTTTCTTGCTAATACCATGCTGATTTTATCACAGTAGCTTTGTAGTATAGCTTCAGGTCAGGAATTGTGATTCCCATCTTGACTTTGTTGCCTAGAATTGCTTTTGCTATTCTAGGTCTCTTCTGGTTCTCGACGAACTTTAGGAATGTTTGGTCAAGTTCTGTGTGATATGCTAATGGTATTTTCATTGGAATTGCATTAAATATGTATAAATGTTTTTGGAAGTAGGTCCATTTTCACTATTTTGGTTCTTCCTATTCATGAGTAAGGGATATCTTTCCATTTTCTGATATCCTCTTTGATCTTTTTGGGTACTGTAATTTTCAATATATAGATCTTTTACTGCCTTTGTTAGGATATTTCCTAATTATTTCATTTTGTTGGATGCTATTGTGAAGGGTGTGGTTTCCCTAATTTCTCTATGTGACTTTCTTGCCTGTGTGTAGGAATGCTATTGATTTTTGCTGACTTTGTATCCAGCTACACTATTGAATTTGGTTATCAGATCTACAAGTCTTTTGGTGGAGCTTTTGGCATCTTCTATGTAAAATACCATGTCATCTACAAATAATAATTTTTATTCCTTTGTTATCCTTCTTTCTTTTTTTTGTATTGTCTAATTGCTCTGGTTAATGTTTCCAGAACTATACTGCATAGGAGTGGCGATAGGGAATATCATTATCTTTGTCCTAGTGTTAGAGAGAAAACTTTGCTTTTCATCATTTAGTGTGATGTTAGCTATTCATTTGTTATAGATGGCTTTTATCAGATTTAAGTAAAGACCATCCATTCCAATTTTCCATAGGTTTTTTTTTTTTTAAATCATGAATGTGTGTTGGACTTTGTCAAATGCTTTTTCTGCATCTTTGACATGACCATGTGATTTTTATCTCTGGTTCTGTTAATATGGTGTATTACATGTATTAATTTGCATATGTTGAACCATCCCTTCATTCCTGGGGTCCTACACGGTCATGGCATATAACCTTCTTGATGATTGGCTGCATTCTGTTTGCCAGTATCTTGCTAAGGATTACTGCATCTATGTTCATTATGGAGATTGGCCTGTCATTTTCTTTTTTGGTTGGGTTCTTCTCTGGTTTTGGGAATCAAAATAATACTTGCTTCCAGGAATGATTTTGGAAGTACTGTTTTCCTTTCAATTTCCTTAAAAAGTTTGCATTAATGGCATTAGTTCTCTAAATTTCTTGTAGAATTCAACAATGAGTCTGTCAGGGCCTGGACTTTTCTTTGTTGGTTAATTTTTAATTACATTTTCAATTTCTTTCACTGGTACTGGTTTATTTAGAATTTTTATATCCTTTAGTTTTGGCAATTCAACTGTGCCTGTCTCTCTCACTGGAGAACGAACCCTAGGGCCTTACCATAGAGTGACATCCTTAGTCTCCTTCCCCCAGTCACAGTCCTTATCTAAGTTTCTAAGTTGTTCAGGCTGAGCTAGAACTGTGGCCCCTTTGCTTCAACCACTCAGAGGACTAAGATTGCTGCCACCATGCCCAGCAACCATCACTTTTCCTGTTTTGTTTTTGGGGCAAGGCCCCCAAAATAAATACCAAGCCCCTGATAGTTGCAACTTTCTAAAGTCAGGTGCCCCTCTAGCCTAGGACTCCAATAGTAATATACTTTACTTTATAATAATGATGCAGTAAACTAAATAATAAGACAGTAACTCTGAGTTCTGTGAGCCACTCTAGCAAATTAGTTGACTCCAAGAAAGGGTTGTGGGAACCCTAACATACAGCAGTCAGTGGGAAGTGCAGGTAAAATAACCCGGGGCTTTGCACTGGTCTCTGAACTACAGGGTCATGGGGACCAAGTCCTCAGCCTCACTGACCTGATGTTATCGCGGGTAGAGTGTCAGAACTGAGTTGAGGCATCCCCCTCCAAACCCCTCCCCTGGCTGACACTGCTGCGGCAACATGGCTTGCTTGGTGGGGGGGAGGGGAGTCAGGCGGAAATGTAAGAGAAGCAGTTTCAGCTTCACTTACCATAGGATCCACTGGGTTCTTGCTGCACCCTGAGAAGGCACGGCAGTGAGAATGAAGGAAAAAATAGACAACAGACAAAAAGCTGGGGTCGGGCGGAGGTCCTCTCCTGAGCAGAGAAGGGGAACTGCCCAAGAACAGTAGAGTGGCTATATACCTTTGAGAGATTCATTACTTTCCACCTCCCTGCCCAGCAATCAGTTGACAAGCTACAACAGCTTATTTTATTGCTTCAAGGAGCTCCCGTGTTCTTGGGGCTTCTGTGTTCACAGGCTGGTTTCGTCCTGTACATGTAACTATTTTCCAGCTTCAGTGGCTCCCAATCACTTACATCCCATACCTTCAGATGGCTCTAGCTGGAGAGTTAGGCAGAGTCAAATCCTGCAAATCCACACAGAAGGCCAGTGAGTAATGCCACCTCAAACACCGGGCTCAGGAGTATCTTTCCAGAACTGTATCTTTCCTCGCATTCTGGTATAGAAGAAATACTGGCTGGGGCACACCATATGAGCAATTCAGCCGTGCACAGCTGCTGTCTCTGTGCCTTCTGGTGGGGCCAGCACATAACAGTCGGGCCTTTGGCACAACTATGGTGAGATAACAATGCCCTGCCTCTACCCTCTAGGAATGGCCTGCAGTGGAGGAAGGTTGGCAGCAACCTTCTTCCTATTATAAAGTGCAACTCAGAATGAATCACAGCTGGGCCGCTCCCCACTTCCATGGAAAAAGCAGGGAAACACAGGGAGACTCCATCCCGCTCACCCCCAAAAAATCATACACCTAAACATAAAATGCGAAACTAGAAAATAAGAACAGAGCAAAAAGACGGATGGCTTTAGGTTTGGCAGTGAGTTTAGACGGTGACAGTAAAGCAAGACTGATTGAGGACCTGCTCTGGACACCAGATTTCTCTTAAGCAGCAAGCCATGCAGCAAGGAGTCTGCAGACAGAGGAGCTGTGGCTGGGAGGAGGCACATGTGGCCCACAGACCTGCTGTCCAAGGCCTGGACTACCACCAGCCAGAGGCCCAGCTTCTTCTCAGCCCATAAGTTCACCACCAGGCTCCTGGAAGGAGAGGTAATTAAGGCCCAGGTTCATCAGACATCTCTTCCCACCTTAAAACACTGAAACACAGAATCTCCAATGTGGTAATCTTCATTTTATTTTTTTAGTTGACTAAAATAGTCAGTTGTTTCCATTTACTTTAAAGCACTGAATAAAATCACAACTAAATGCCACCATAGATACCTAGTAATATTTGATTACTTGTTGATATAGAAGCTTGAGAAAAGTTTAAAACATAACTTCACTGGATTCAGGCTTGAACTGAATACAGAACTCTGTACAGAGGAGAAGTGCTGGCTGGGGGCTGAATTCCCAGGAGGTGCTTAGTGGCCAAGTCCCAGTTTTCACCCAACTCGAGCCGCTGACAGATGGACGGATACTGTCCCTCCGTTCTTCTGACCCACTGACTTGCTTTCTTTATTGCCGCGAAGTCACAGGGAATATCCCTAGATGGAAAAAAGTTAAATGCTTCCACTGATTTCAGGATATAAGCACATGTGAACTATAAAGTGGTATTAAGTTCATCACATCGTGTCAAACAAAATAACTATCAGAGATGAAAAGATTTAATAAAAGCAATTCACCTGACATATTGGGAAGGTTCTTTTATCTGACACAGAGATCTGAGCATGTGTAATACATTTTCAAGTCTGTGACTCACCACCTCCCATGGTGCCCTGTGCTGCCCTTGCTTCTTGCAGGACTCAAGCTTCTCCTGTTTTTTTTTAATTTATTCATCTTTTATTTTATGGATACAGTTTAGATATACATAATAATAACATTCATCAAAGGGAATTTGCACATGTACCTGATATATCTTAATTCCTTTGTCCCATCCCCCCTTCCACCCTGTTCTCCACTGTATTTACAAAAGCTTTGTTTCCTTTTTTCCTTCTTTTTTATCCATGTCCCTTCCTTCCTTCCTTCCTTCCCTGTTCTCCCTCCCTTCGTCCTCTCCCCATTGAAACATTTTCTTCCCATTTCCCAATGTCTATTACATATGTTGGTCCTTATGTACACTTTTGATTTCTCACACCAGAGAAACAACGAAGTATTTAAATATGTGTGCCCAATTTATTTCACTTAAGAGTATGGTCTCAAAGTACATCCATTTCGCTATAAACATCTCAAGCTTATTCTTCTTTGTGGCAGGGTAGTACTCTATTGCATGAAAAAAACACATCTTGGGCTGGGGGTATAGCTCAGTGGCATAAGCGCTTGCCTGGCAAGCGCAAGGTCCTGAGTTCGATCCCTGGTACCGGAAAAAAAAAAACACATCTTCAAAAAGATAAAGAAAAACCCACATCTTAACCATTCACCAGTTAATGGGCCTGTGGATTGCTTCCAAGATTTAGCTATTACAAACTGAGCTGCTCTAAATATGGTTGTACATACATCACTGTGCTATGATGATTTTACTTCTTTTGGGAAGATACCAAGAAGGGAATAGCTGAGTTGAATAGAACCTCTAGTTTAAGTAAATTTTAGTGTTTTGAGGAATCTCCACACTGATTTCCACAGTAGTTGCACCAGTCTACATTCCCACCAACAGTGGAGAAGGGTTCCTTTTTCTCTATAGCCCTGCCAGCATTTGTTATTGATTTCTTGAAAATAGACATTCTTTGTGGAATAAGATGGAATCTCAGCATTGTTTTAATTTGCATCTCTCAATTGTTAAATTATTAAAGAGACTATTTTTCTTCCAGTGAAGGAGTTTGGCACCTTTGTCAATGATAATGTCTGCCACCATTTGTACTGGTTTTTTTCTTTTTCTCTTTCTTCTCTCTCTCTCTCTCTCTCCCTCTTTCTCTTTCTTTCTTTCCATGCTTTCTTATTGACTGATTTAATTTTACTTTTTTGGAGACAGGGTCTTGCTATGCAGTTCACATTGGCCTACAAACCACTATGGAGATCAGGGTGGCCTTGAACTCATGGTGATCCTCCTGCCTCAGCCTCCCAAGTGCTCTGATGATAGGTTTATATCACCATGTCCAGGTACTGGTTGATTTATTGACAACAGACATTGTTTCTGGAGGAAGATGGAATCCCAATGTTGTTTTAATTTGCATCTCTTGAATGACCAGTGATGTTGAATACTTTTTCATATATTTATTTGCCATTTCCACATCTTTGTCTGAGGAGCATCTATTCATTTTGGATGCCCATTTTTGGATTAGGTCTTTAGTTTGGGGGGTCTGATATTCTTGAATTCTTTGTATATTCTAAATATTAGATATTAGTTCTTTGTCTGAGGAGCAGCTGCCAACATTTTTCCCATTCTGTGGGTTATCTTTTCACTCTGTTGGTGGTTTCTCTTGCTGCGCAAAAACTTTTTAACAAGACGCAATCCCAGTTGTTGATTCTTTGTGATAGTTCCTACGTGATCAGGGTTTTGCTTATAAAGGCTTTGTCTACACCAATGTCTTCAAACGTTCTACCTATCCTATCTTCCATCAGATTTAGTGTTTCTGTTTTAATATTTAGATCTTTGATCCATTTTCATTTTAGTTTACTGCACAGTGAAAGATATGGATGTAGTTTTAATCTTTGGCATATGGAGAGCCAGCTTCGCCAGCTCCATCTATTAAGGAGGCTACCTTTCTTCCAGTGAAGGTGTTTGCCTTCTTTGTCAAAGATAAGGTGGCTGAGTGTGTTTGCAGTTGCTTCTGTATCTTCTCATTTCCCTTGATCCCAGAATCTGTTTTTTTTTTTTTTTCCAGTACCATGTTGTATTTATAATAGTACCTTTGTAACAAAATTTCAAGTCAAGGATTGTGATGCTCTCTGACCTGCCTTTGTTACCCAGATTGCTTTTGCTATTTGAGTCCTGTTCTGGGTCCAAATGAATTTTAGGATAGTTTTCTCTAATTCTGTATACTATTGGTATTTTGATTGGGACTGCAATAAATCTATATAACAATTCAGGAAGTATGGCCATTTTTACTGTATTGGTTTTTCTTACCGCAAAACAAGGCATACCTTCCTGACGTTACAGTGAAAGCTTTCAGTTTCTGTTCATTTAGTATGATGTTGGCTGTTGATTTGTCATAGATGGCTTTGATCAGATTGAGATAAAGACCATCTATTCCTATTTTTTGTAAGGTTTTTATCATGAGTGAGTGTTGGGCTTTGTCAAATGCTTTTTCTACATCTACTGAGATGATCACGTGATTTTTATCTTTGGCTCTGTTGGTATGATGTATTATATGTATTGATTTGTATATGGTGAACCATCCCTTCCTCCCTGGGATGAAAACTACTTGGTTATGTGTATAATCTTCTTAATGGTTTGCTGCATTCTGTTTGCCAGTATCTTGAGGATTTTTGCATCTATGTTCATTAGGGAGACTGGCCTGTAGTTTTCTTTTTTGGTTGGGCTTATCTCTGGTTTTGGCATCAGGGCAATACTTCCTTCCAGGAATGAGTTTGCAAGTACTGCTTCCCTTTCAATTTCATTAAAGATATTCAGCATTAGTGGCATTAGTCCTTCTCTAAATTTCTTGTAAAATTCAACAGTAAATTCATCAGGACTTGGGCTTTCTTTTGTTGATATTCATTTTTCAAGCACAAACTTAAAATGCTGTGTCACAAATGAGGCTTCTGTTTCTCTCTCCTCTTATCATACCAGGGACTCTTGAACTGCTGAGTTACTTTTAGAACACCGAAGAGTGACCAAGGAAATGGCATCTGCTTCTGTGTCATGCAAATCAGGAGCAGTTCAGTAGTGAAATGTGTGTGACGTAAGAGTATCAAGTTTGTGTCCACAAAAGTGTTGAATTGTTACAACTCAAATATTCAAGTCTATCCAAGACTCACAAAACTTCCAAAATCTTTCATTAATATTAACCAGCTAATTCCTAACTTGCTTTGGCATCTGGTAGAACTAGTTAGTGAAGACATGGCAACTTACACCACAATCTTTAAGAAAGTTCTATGGGGCACACAGAACTGTACAATTCTTCTCTACCTTGGCAAGGTTTTCCTGTGAGCTGGGATAGGGCCAACACTCAGGCTAGGGGAGAGCTGGGTGCATCCTCACTGGATGGCTGGTGTGGTGCGTGAGAGCTGGGCGCATGTCCGCAGTGGACAGTGTGGTGTGGCGTGTGAGAACTGGGTGCGTGTCTGCAGTTGACATTGTGGTGTGGCGAGTGAGAGCTGGGCGCATGTCCACAGTGGACTGTGTGGTATGGTGCAGCTTCCCTCCAATAATGCGAGGCTCTGCTTCCTCAGCTGTGATAACAGTGTGCGTCTGATGGTTTCTTGTGAAGATCAAGAAAACTCATAGATTTAACGCACTTAAGGGTCTGATGGAGTCAGTACTCAAGTGAATGTCAACTGAGTGAGGATACTCAATAGTGACAGTGGCTACAATACTGACATTTCCCAGTAATTATTAGTCAGTGCATTGTTACTAAGTATTAAAAGGTTAAAAACTTAAGTATTTGACTAATTCAGTGGGCCTTTCCTTATTTTAGTTGCCTTAACTGTTTGGGTTTTTTTTCCTGCAATAAGATTGAACCCAGGGCCTTCACAAACTACATTCCCTAGTCCATTTTATGTTTTACTCTGAGACATGGTCTCAGTGAATCACTAGGTTGCCCAACCTACACTCCGAACTTCCAATCCTCCTGCCTCAGCCACACAGAGTGCTCAGGTTACAGGAGTGTACCACCAGGCCCAGCTTTTTGTTTTGTTTTGCTTTTGTTTTTTGAGACAGGCTCTTGCTACACGCAGTCACCCCTCAACCTATTGCAGGACTTGAGCTCCAGAGACCCCCACAGTAGGTAAGAATCCACAAAGTAGCAGCATTATATTTATATATTATGTTATTTATATATAATATATTAAATATATTATTTATATAGTTTTTCAGGCTTTATAAACCCTTCCCACACTCCTGTAAACCCTTCCCACTCTTGTACACCTTCTCGGGGAGACCCTTCTTCCCAAAGCCTAGGTTTCCAGCTGGGGCAGCGCCCGGAGACCCCATGCATCCCGGGGCATGGGTGTCTCAGCTCCAAGGTCAGGAGGGGAGGACCGGGCAGGTGGGGATGGACGGCGGAGTGGGCGAGCAGGACCCAGCCGGAGAAGCTTGGCAGAGCACAGCCCAGCGGGCTTGCCCCACCCAGGCTGCTCCTAGCATGAGTGGGGCAGGGAAGGGCCGTGCATCCTCCTCATCTATACGCTGCACCTGCCTGGTGGGGTCAGCTCAGGTGGCCAGGTGGCTCTGCCTGGCTCCGACTGGGGGCAGTGACATACTGCATTTCCATCGTGTACAGTATGGTATTTATCCACTGATGAAATACATGCTGTACAGTATTTTATTTCAATTTAACATTCTTTTGTTTGAATTAACATTTTTATATTGTTTTAAATTTTTAGGCAAAAATAATTAAAATCATAAATATTATACCCATATACTGCAAAATCCCATGATATAGTGAAAACTCCGTGATGCAGAATTAGATATATATTTTAAAAACCCATGATATAAGGAGACTGCAATAAGTGAACCATGATATAGCAAGGGACAAGTGTAGCTCAGGGTGGCATTGAACTCACTTTATGTAGCTTAGGCTGGCCTTAAACGTGCAGCAATCCTCCTGCCTCAGCCTCCAAAGTGTTAGGATCCAGTCCTCTACTACCACATCTGGCTTTCCCTGGCTTTTTATAACATTTAATATAATTTACAAAAGATGGTGTCTTAGTCACTTCTCTCATTGCTGAGACAAAATACCCAACACCCCAAAGTTAAAGGAAGAAAGGTGATTATTTTGGCTCACTGTTCATATGGGTTTCAGGTCATAATTGGGTGGTTCCAAGGCAGGGTGGCGTGGTACAGGGGCATCACAGGGGAGAAACAGTCCACGCCAGGCAGATGGGAATAAAAAAAGCAAGTGAGGACAGCAGCCCTCTCCCTGTCTCTTATGTCCTGTCCAGGCTACAAGCCGTCAGGGCAGGAAGCACTCATCCTGAGGAACGGCCTTCCCATTACAGACTTCCAGCACTGTGCCAAACCAGTCAGTGGACTGATATACACACCCCTGATCCCAGCATTGCACATTCTAGATCCAGCCACCTCTGAAAAGCCCCACCTATGGCTGCATGAGGCTTCTGGGGGCACATCTAGACACAGGTCATAACATTTAGTGCTCTAGAAATTCACACAAGGGGCTAAGGTTGTAGCTTAGTGACAGGGCACTTCTTAGCCTGTGCAAGGCCCTGAGTTTGGTCCCTAGTACCACCAAGGCCCCACAAACATAAAAGAAAAAGGAAAGGAAGGAAAGAGGAGGGAGTAAGAAAGAAAGAAAAATAAAATCACATATATTTGCTGGAAAGCATACAATTTCCCAAACTGTTTTGGGTTTTCATTACTTTTCTAAGGATGCACTCAAGTCAACAGACATCACATGCTATTTTACCATCTTTGCTGAAATCATTCTCATTATTTTTTCCACTTGGAGGTTTTTATGTTTTGTTCTTTGCTGATACTGGGAATTGAACCCAGGGCCTTACACTGAGATGCACCCCCAGGACACACACACACCCCTTTAGCTTTAAACTGGATTTAATTTCACTGCTAAGTGGTCAGGGCTATGCTTGAACTTGGGACCCTTCTGCTTCAGCCCTGGTCCACCTGCCTCTAAGCTTTACAATCAATTTTCATTAGTTAGAAAACTTTTCTGATGTACTCCCATGTAATATGATACTAATGTTGCACACATTATGAAACATAAAAAGTAGATAAAAATTTAAATTATGCAATAAACAAAAGCTACTTAAAAAGTGCTGTTTTACTTATTAAGGTGCTAACATATTTTGCTCTCACACTTGTAATATACAGCAAGAGCATTCTCTGTCATTTTTAAAATCTTGGCTCAATGTTTTATGATATTACAGTTCATAAGTTAACAGGTTCAGAGGTAGGCATGGGGCTATGCATCTGCAGTGCCAGTTATTAGAGAGGCTGAGGCAAGAGGATCACCTGAGCCCAGGAGTTGAGGCCGGCCTGGGAAACACATTAAGACACCGTCAAAAAGATAAAAATAAAGGAGAAAGCTGAAAGATATGAACATTTGTTCTAATAGCTGTGGTTCTTCTGAGATGCATAAGAAAGCAGCATCAAACCAGGAGCCAATCAAACCAGGAGCCAGGACAGCTGGACTCCAGGGTTAGGCTGCATGTAAGGTACCTGAGACCACAGCTGTCCAGCCAGAGGCAAAAGTATCATATCAGCCCCGCCTACCACAGGAACAGTGGGCAAGCTCTCACCTGTGAACAAATTCTCTTTGTACTTGCAACACAGAATATACATATGGATAATTCCATGTAGCTTCCTGCAAGGTTTATTTAAGGAACTGTTGAAACTATGCATTGCTTTTTATTATTATTACCTTTGTGAGTTGCTTCTTATTACAGTTAAAGCTATTTGTGTTATGGTTTGGATTTAGGAGAGTGGCTGAGAAGACAGGATGTTACCATGTGGCCCAGGCTGGCTTTGAACGTACAATCTACTTGCCTCAGGACTGGGGTTACAAGGTGTGCGCCAGCACACTTGGCTGTGTCTTGGACTTGAATGTCTCCCACAAGCTCATGTGTTGAAATGTTGGCTCCCAGTGCAACAGTGTTCAGAGGTGGGCCTTTGACAGGCGACTGAATCAGGAGGCTCTAAGCCCCTAACTGGACTAATCCATTTATGGGTTCTTAACTTAATGAGCTCTGAGAAATGGAAAGTTTAGGAAGTGGGCTCCAGTTGGAGGAAGTAGGCAACTGGGGCCTTGAAGGGGATATTTTGTCCCCAGCCCCTTCCTCCTTTACTTCCTCTTTGCTTCCTGGACACCATGATGCTCTGTCTCACCAGAGGCCCCTGAGCCACAAAGATAATGACTGAAGACCGAAGCCTCTGCAACTGCAAGCCTAAGAAGCCCTCCCTCCATTAGAGCGGCCTTCTCAGGCACTTCTGTCACAGTGCCAGAAGACCGGCTCACACACACCTGGAAATGGAAGGGTCATCCAAGTTCATCAAGGATTTGAAGATTATTTTGCCTTGTTCCAACTCGGTGCGAAGAAACTGCAGTACCAGCAACGTGGCAATCAGGTCCAGGAGACATTCTCTTCCTCTTGTACCTATAAACAAAACACTTTACTTCTGTTGAAAACTCTGCACTACAAATTGTGCCCACTTATAAAAATTCCATTCAATAATCATACTACTTGTATGCCACAATACATCAGCAGATTATAAAGCGCTGTAGCACTCCTCAAGGTCCTTCATCAGCCTGCTAGTTAAAAACATGAGAGTCATTGGTAATACATGTGTCAGGTTATCTTGATGGTTGTAGGCACTACACTGGATTCAGTTACTCTGCTTCCCATTGTCTTCAAAAGCCAAAAGGACACGAAGTATGATAAAAGAACTTTGTGCCGAGGCTCCTGCTGCAAAAGAGTAAATCTAAATCTATGACAGATAAACCAGAGATACTTCTTTGTACCCATTATCAAATTATTTCTAATGCTTAGTACTTACAGTTATCAGTGTTATAAACCAAAATCAAGGTATTTTACTGCTATTAAATATCAAAATTGAAAATAAATATTTATATATATGAGATATGATTGAGATAAAGTTTATATTTTTAAGACTTATTACAATAAGACATTTATTGTTAATCTCCCTTGAATTACTCACCTGGCTTCAGACACACTCTATCTCAGTTCTTGCCACTTTCTGAAGCAGTTTTAGAAATCCCCTTTGTGTGCATCTTTACAGTATGATAAAAAGTACAGCGAAGGCTGCTGCTGAGTGCCACCCCACAGGAAGGTGGCTCAGAAACATCAATGTGTCCTCAGCCACCTGATTCACCAGATCGGGCACCGTGACAGCTCCTTCTCAGTCACAGTGAGGCTGGAGTAGAACCCAGGGGGCTGTTTTGCACACTTTACAACTTCTGTATGTCACTTCTTTTATGCCGGCTATAAATGAAATCTGCCCCCAAGTGGCTGGGGCTGCATTCTGAACCATTTTTGGTTCATATGCTATCTACTCTATAATTACAAATAAAGTTAACTAGGATTTACAAAGGTAATTTGTTATAATCTTATCTTTTAATACAAGCCATGCCATTGAAATTACTTGTTTGTGACAACTGAGGCTGGTCTTGAACACTATAAAGCCCAGACGGGCCTAGAACTCATAGCAATCCTCCAGCCTCAGCCTCCTGAGTGCTGAATTATAGGTGTACACTACCATGCCTGATGAGATTACTTTATATAAAAAATAAATTTAGTGCTAGGTATGGTAGTCCATGTCCAGCATTCACAGAGGTTGATACAGGCAGGTTCACAAATTTGAGGTCAGTCTGGATAATTTAAGCAGCTTAGTGAGACCCTGTCTCAAAAACAAATAAAAAGACTGAGGATGTAGCTCAGTGTGAAGACCCTGGGTTCAATCCCTAGTACCACCTGACAGTTGCCAGCAGCCCATGGTTACATCCATACATGATGCTAATGCATAGCACTGTTTGTACTATTATTACATAGCCACAATGTTTTACTTTTTTTGACTATGAAATAGTTAAGGCACACAGAAAAGATGACAAATACCCCTACCTATTGTCCAATTCGTATATTGTTTTTGGTTTTTTGAGACAGGATGTCACTATATAGTTAGTTTAAGCTGGCCTTGAAATCAGTATATAGCCGGGGCTGTCTCAGCATCTCAAGAGTGCAGATTACACATCTGTGCCACCCACCCAGCTCCACTTGCAGAATAAAAACCGTCTACTTACTGAACAACAATTCCCTATCCCCTACCCTTCTCAGGCCCTGGCAGCTCCTATTCTGTTGTGCTATGAATCCGACTGCTCTAGGTGCTTCGTATATGTGGGGTAATACAGTATCTGCTTACTGTACCTCCGCTGCTTTGTGTACCCCGTCACCTCCCAAAGGCCCCAACTGCAGACACCGCCACTGCGAGGGGTGCACTGTAAGGCAAGACTGCTGGAGGGACACAACCGTTCAGTCCACAACACCTCAGCAGCACTGCCACGCTGGGACAGGTTTCGGTAAGAACAACCCGCTCCTTCCCAGCCACAGTGCAGGACAGCTCAGCGCCCCACCAGCTTCCCACCGCCGGGCACTGTCAATCCTTTACAATCCGCATTCCAGCGGTTTGTAAGAGCCTCTCTGGCTTTTACTTGGTAGTTTCCTGCTTATTGGTGCATAATCCCTTTGTGAAGTGTCTGCTCACATTTCTGCTCATATTTTGTCCTTTTGCTACCGAGTTCTGTGTGCACTTAGGTTTCCAGTGCTTTGTCAGACACATGCTTTGTACTTTCTCCCAGTCCCCGCCTTGCCCATTCATTTCCTTCTTTCCTTTCTGTGAGAACAGTCTTGTTATGTAGTCTAAGCTAGCCTTCAACTTGCTGTGTGGACCAGGCTGGCCTGGAATTTGTGATCCTCCTGTCTCAGCTTCCCAAGATGCTGGGTTTACAGCACGCACCGCTACGATCACTTTCACTCGTTTCTCCTTCCCACTTGACCTCCCTTTTGTCCTTTTTCTTTCTGGTATTGGAGAATGAACCCATGGCCCTCACCCTGACCTACATTCCCAGTCAACTTTTATTTAAATTTTGAGATAGGGTCCTGCTAAGTCCCTAAGTTACTCAGGCTGAACTTAAATTTGTGAATTTCTTTCCTCAGTCTCCCAGAGTGTGGGGATTATAGGTATGCAATACTATGCCTGGTTTCTAGTCATTCATTCCTTTGAGACAGGGTCTTGCTACATAGCTCAAGTTGGCCTTGAACTCGTGGCAATCCTCCTGTCTCAGCCTCCCAAGTGCTGGGACTATAGGTATGTACCACACCACACTTGCCTCCACTCATTTTTAATTGTGCCTTCTGATGTATAGAACATTTTACTTTTGATGAAATTCAATTGATCTATTTTTCCTCTTACGATTTGTGCCTTTCATGTGCTAATTTATGAATACGCTCCCCTATGTTCCTCCTGGAAGTTTTATAGATTTACAGTTTAAACCCATGATCCATCTCAAATTAATTTTTTTGTTTGTTTCTTGAGATAGGGTCTTATTATGTATTCCAAGCTGACCTTGAACTTGCCATACAGCCCAGGCTGGCCTCAAACTTGCAGTGATCCTTTACTGGCGATAGAATTGTGAGTTTACAAGTTTTTTCCTTTCCTTCAATCGTTTACAGAGGTATTCCATTAAGCCAGGCATAGGGACATGTGCCTGGAGTCTTAGAAGGCTAGGACAGGACAATTACTTAAGCCAGGAATTCTGGGTCAGCCTGGGCAACACAGCGAGATTCCCCTCAAAAGAAAGGGAGACCAGGGATGTGCTATGGTGCAGAAGACTGTAAGGGGCTGGGGCTATAGCTCAGCAGCACAAGCAACTGTCTGAGAAGAGAGTGTGAAGACTGTTCCTGGAGCATTTGCGTAGGAAGTGAAATTAGAGAGGTAACTATAGGACCCGGGACAGCGATGCACCCTAAAGCACACATTCTTGTGGAAGCTGGGCCAACAAGAGAGTGGTGAAGGTAACCTCATAGAAAAACAGGCCCTGATTATAAATGCTCACCTAGACAATATCACCCCTGACACTGAAGGTCCGGAACCCAAACCCAAGACCACTGGCGCCAATAATGTGTTGGAAGTTAGCTGTTATTCCCAAGCCATGGAGATGGGAGATGATAATGTCACTGAGTCAAACGCATAGGTAGGCGGAAGTGTGATACTGACAAGTGGTCGCCTCATCAGGGCTTGTGGCAGCCTAACACTTTCCTAGTCATTCCTGAGAACACAGTGCACATCTGCGATACAGATGGTCCAGCCGCATCCCCAGACACTACAGTTGGATTTCTTGATGAAAATTTTGTCAAATTACCACCACCTAAAGAAAACTACAAAAGGAAGGTCAGCTCCAGTTAAGAGCTGGAAGCAGCACGCGACACTGAAGTAGTCTTGTCTCACCGCTGCGTTTTGAAGGCCCAGGGTTCACGCGTTCTTAGCAGCGCACAGCATGACACTTGTTGACTTTAAGATTAGGTTAGAGAGGAAGGTAACGGATTTTCATTGTAACTGTCCTTTATCATTTGTATAAAATGTATTTTTTCCTATATCCTTGCTCCTTTTGTGATAGCTTACAGATTTTGTTACGTAAGATGTCAGCCACAAGTTTGTTACGCAAAAACAACCTGTGATAAGAAAGGATATATGGTGATATATTTACATTTAGTATATACTAAATAAAATTGCTGGTGGCAGGAAAAAAAAATCCATTGTCCTTTAACTTGCATTATCTCTGATGTGAAGTAATATAAAATTACTACAGCGTTCCCCTTCTTCAGTTCAAAGATCTTAATTTGCTTTACTTTTGATGCTAGATTCAGGCAACACTTCATTCTATAAAATAAAGTATCACATAGACATTCTCTTGATTGTAATGTATGCTTTTTCTCTGGCTACTTTTTACATTTATCTTTAAAAAAATTATGTTTGGCTTTTAGCAGTCTGACTCTGGTCTACCTAAACATTGTCTTTTCTTTTTGTATCTAACCTGTTCAGAATCCTGCTGAGTCTCCTGGCTGTGTAAGCTGCTGACACCTTTTATCAATGTAGAACAACTGCAGTCACTGTTTATTCAAATGCGTACTTTTCTTCCACCATCTGGGGTCCCAAGTAAACAAGTGTGAAACCTGTGGGTCTCTTATGCCGGTCTTAGATGCTCTGGTTCTCTTTTTCATTCCAATTTTTTTGTCTTTTACTTTGCGTGATTTTTATTGAGAAAATTACATTATAATTTGAATTACATGGCCCATTTACTTTTTAAGCCCATCCAATGACCTTTCATTATAGACATATTATTTTCCAGTGCCATAATTTTCAACTAATTCTGGTTTATAATCTACAGCTATTTGCTGAGATTCATCTAACTGCTTACCCATTTTGTCCTTTTTTGGTAAATCCTTCATTACACATATAACAGCAATTTCCAGGTCTGTATCTACTAATTCCAACATCTGAGTCATCTTGGGTGAACATCTACAGACTATTTTCCTCTAGGTTGTAAGTCATATTTTCCTACTGCTTCACATGCTGTTAAAGTTTCATGTGAAGTTTAACAACATGTGAATATGTTAATATTCAGCTGTGCTGAATATTACGAATGATACCCTGTAGAGACTCTGGATTATACTGCTTTACTCTGAAGAACGTTGAGCCAGGTACGGTGCACATCAAGGCAGGAGGATCACCATGAGTTCAAGGCCAGCCTGGACTGCACGGTGAGTTCCAGGCCAGCTGGAACTACATCTCGAGTTTTGGTTTTCCCTTTGTCTAGCAGTAGAGCCCTTGGCCATGAGATACAGTCCTTGTGACCCCTCTAAGGTTTCAATGCAAAGCCTGAGGCATTTATGGGTCCAGTGTGATCCAAGGTGAATGATAACTGTCTCCTCAACATGTGGCCGCAGCTGAAATCCTGGTCAGCTCTGTTACTTTCCAGTTGTCCCTTTTTTCTGGTTCCTTGAACTTACACTCTGTATATATGGGATTAGGAGAGAGCCAAGGATCCGAGAGAAATTTGTATGCAGATTTTAGAGCTCCCCACTTTGAGGCTCCCTCTACTGTAAAATGTTCACCTTTAATTCCAGCCATTCTGGTGGCCTCGACCACCAAGCCCAAGTCCTTCTGTAAAGATGTTTTGCATAGTTGCAACCCTCCTGGGCCCTGACAGCCAAGAAGGGTCTCTAGGTAAAAAGCCGTGTTGAGTGTGGAGCTGATCTAGTTTGCTTCTCTTCTTTTAAGATGGTGTTCACTCTGGTTTCTGCCTGTTTCTCACTGTTCTCCCAGCCAAGAAGTGATTTTTAAAATATTCTGTCCAGAGTTAGTAATTGTGAGAGGGTCAGATAAGAACTCTTACATCATTAGTCTAGTACAAGGCAAAGCACAAGGCACCTGCCAACTCACCTTTCCCTGAGCATGAAAACTCTGGCTTTCAGAGGTGACAACACGTGCTCAGCCATGGCTGCACACACTCTGGTTAGGCACAGTGGTTATGTGTAAGTAGTCCCAGTGACTCAGGAGGCTAAGGCAGGAGGATCACTTGAGCCCAGGGGTTTGAGACTGGTCTGGGCAACACAGCAAGACTCTGTCTCACAGCAAAACACCAAAAAACCACTTTTTACCCCAGGGCTAGCGTTTCACCTTCAAACCATTTGCTGGCTCAGGATGCCCAGGACTTTGTCACCCATCTCCTTTGTTTTTACAGTAAGAGGCAGACCCAAAGGTTGGACAAGTGGACCTGGCAGGGTTCAGCCAGGCCCTCATTAGTGCTACTCTGCAGGCACAGAGCTCACAGGACATTTCCAGCCTCTGTGCCTGTGGGGCGAAATGACCACTTTTGCTACATTTCCTTTCCTCCTGCCTATCCTTGTATTAGGTTACTTTTATTTATTTACTGGTTCATTTTATAGAACCCAGGGCTTTGACTATGCTAATCACATTCTCCACCTTCGAGTTACACTTCTAGGACCCCTAGGTTGATTGTAAAGCCGTACCATGAAGACGGAAGTGGCACAGAACATAAGGTGCCAGAGTCTCTCTCTTTCTATTTTGGCGGCTGGGAATCAGATCCAGGGCGTTACGCTTGCTAGCAAAGGGTTCTACTGCTCAGCCGCAAAGCCAGCCCCAGGGCTCTGAATGACCACGTGGAGGTAGCTTCTCCACTGACCACTGTTTATGATGTAAGCAAGAAGATCATCTCTGATTGTGTTAAGCTCAGGTTTAGGGTTTTCCTCCAGGAATTAATGCCATCTATGTATGTTAATAAAATAGCACAGAGAACACCCTAGCTAGTGGTAAAGACATGACTAGAAACCAGTCCCCTATTCCATTTCATGGTTAACAAATATAACTCAATAGAATTTCTTTCCGTTTTTTCCCAGTACTGGGAATTGAACCAGGGCTTTAGCACTGAGCTACATTCCCAGCCCCTTCAAAGCAAATTTTTCGACAGGATCTCACTAAATCACTATGTTGCCCAGACTGCTTGAACTTCTAACTGCCTGCTTCAGTCTCCCAGAGAGCTGAGGTTACAGGCAGGGTGTTCACCTTCAATGTCCTTTCTTTCCTCAGCCTCTCTTTCCCTCTGCTTCTCCACCTTTACAGGGTCTTGAGCCCAGTGGAGCTCTCCGTCTGAGCTACACCCCCAGCCACTTTTATTTTTATTTTTAGACAAGGTTTTAATAAGTTGTCAAGGCTGGCCTCAAAATTTTGAGGCTTCCAAGGAACTGGGGTTAGAGGTATGCACTATTGCATCTAGGTTAATATTGATTCAATTCATATTTAACCTTCATAATTATTACATGAGTCAAGCCAGGCATTGTGGCACATGCCTATAAATTCCAGTACTCAAGTAGCTGAGGCAGGAGGATTGCTGTGAGTTTGAGGCCCGCCTGAGCTTCACAGTGAATTCCAGGCCAGCCTGAACTATACAGCAAGACCTTGTCTCAAAAAACCAAACATGTAGAACAAAACAAAAATATAAAGACGTCAAAATTTAAAGACCCAACCCAAATATTAGCCCCTATAGACACTTCTCAGATGAAGAAGTAAAAATGGCAAATAAATATATGAGAAAATGTTCAACGTTATTGGTTGAAAGATGCAAATTAAAACAACACTGAGATTCTATCTCACCCCAGAAAGAATGGCTATCATCAAGAAATCAACCAATGACAGATGCTGGTGGGGCTGTGGGGAAAAAGGAACCCTACTGTACTGTTGGTGGGAGTATGGACTGGTGCAACTACTGTGGAAATCAAGAGAGTCCTCAAAATATGAAAACAACAGGTACCATTTGACACAGCTGTTCTCCTTTTGGTATCTTTCCAAAAGAATTAAAAGCAGCATACCATGGTGATACATGCACACCCATGTTACAGCAGCAAAGTCTGTAACAGCTGAATCTGGGGATAGCTCAAGCGGTTATGAACCAAGGAACAGAGACAGACGTAAGGTTTTTAAACAATGGAGTACAGCTCTGCCATAAAGAATAAGCTCCCAGCACGTGGGAGGCTGAGGCACGAGGATCACTGCAAGTTCAGGGGCAATCCAGGCCACATAATCAATTCAAGACCAGCCTGAAATACGTAGCAAGACCCTGTCTCAAAGAAAGGGAGAAAGAAAGAAAGATAGACAGACAGACAGAAAGAAAGAAACAGAGAGGGAAAGAGTGAAGAAAAGAAGGAAGGAAAGAAGGAGAGAGAGAAAAGCTTGAGACATTTTTGGATAAGGAGATGCACCTTGAGCCCATACTCGTAAGTGAAATAAACTGGAAATGAATTAAATAAACAAATATAAACAGCAGGATTTCTCTGGAGTAAAAAACTGACAGTTATAGAAGGGCCAAAATGCAAGATAGATATTGGGAAATGAAATAAAATGTTCAAATGAGAAAAGGAATTGGGTGGTGGGGAGAAGGGACAAGAAAAAGAAAATAACAGAAGGCAAAAATGAAACAAAAATTTTTTAAATAAAGAGGGGAAGAGGGGCTGAACAGAGGGGGGTAAATAGGAAAGAAAGAAGCAAGATCTACCATGTATAGGTACAAATTCTCTATAATGAATGCTATAACTACATATATCTAAAATGTACCAGCTTGGCGTGGTGGCACACAACCAAGGCTGAGGCAGGAGGGTAACTGAGTTTGAGGCCAGCCTGGGCCACATAAGTAAGCTCAAGGCCAGTCTGCACTACATGGTGAGACCTTGTCTCAAAATAACAATAACAAATAACCAAAACCAAAATGTACAAATAAAAGGAAACAAATTTTAAAACACAATTATTACATGAACCCACTAGTTTACAAAATGATGTAATATAACTAGTCGCCTGCTTGTGAATGAGGGGAAACATGAGCAAAAATGATGAGTTAAATGAGTCATCATTTAAGCGAATTTTAAGAAGCAACTTACCTAGAGAGCGAATCCCTTTTTGTTCAAGAAAGACATGTAAAACATTTGTGTTAAGGTTTAATATTTGTCCTAATTCTGGTGTAAGTTTCCAGAAACCATCCTACGAAAATAGAAAAACAAATTTACAATGTTACTGGAATGTCACCATGTAAGAAATTATATAATACATATGTTTCTATTTACTTCAATCTAGTTAAGACAATTCTGAAATCTGTATTATAAAATCAAAGTTCTTTCTAGTGACACAGTATCATAAAAAATCTCATAAGTATCATGGAGACAAAGCACCTGGCAGTATTTACATCAAGTCTGGTATGAGTGCATGTGTAAAGATTTATCAAAAGGACCCTCTATATCCTATACATTGTTGTTGTCTAGCAATGTTTTGAACCTATGTTTCTCAAACTTTTATTTTTGGTGTTTTGAGATGGGAGTCTCACTATGTAGTCTAGGCTGGCCTTGAACTAAAAGTGATCCTCCTGCCTCAGCCTCCATGTGTTGGGGATTATAGACATGTGTTACCATGTATAGCTTTTAAACAGCATGATTCTTTCACCAAATACCTTAATCAGACATGACTGACATACAAAACTATAGATATTTAATGTACACAACTTAATGTGTTTGGAGACTCCACCACACTATTATGACTACCAATAATATAAATGTATCTACACTTCTAAAACTTTCCTTACACCCTCTTTTTTTTGTTTCTTTTTGCAGAAAAAGCATTATTTCATGATTATATGACCCCGAAAACTGTAAGTGGCACTGATGATGGAAGCCAGGGCCTTCACTATGAGTTACACCCTAAGCCATTTTGAGACAGCGTCTTGCTGAGTTGCAGTTACCCAGGCTAGGCTCAAATTTGTGATCTTCCTCCCTCAGCCTAACACAGGAGGATCATACATGCTAAGAAAGTGCTCTGCCACTGAACTATACAACAAGCCCTCTCTTAGCAAATTTTAAGTGTAAAAGATCATACTGCCCATTGTAGGCCCTATGTTGTACAGTCTTCTCCAACGCGATTCCTTTTGTTCGACATTTAAATTGTACCTTTATGTAGCCTGAGATATGAAAATGATAGATTTTTCTAAATATAAAATTATTATTTGAATGTGATCTTTAGTTTTTCTTTTTTTGAGACCGAGCATGCCTATCTCATAGCAGCTCACATCATCCTGGAACTTGCCTCAAGATGTTCCTTCTGCCTCAATGTTAGGACTACAGTCATGCATCACCACGCCCAGCTTTCAGACTTTTAAGCAGCATGATTCTATCATGAACCACTTTACTGAGATATGACTGAGACAGGAGCACTGAGATCACAGTGTGGGCCACCGCACCCTGGACATGTTCTTTACAACCACCTCCCTTTCACCCACGGGAACGGGAGTCTCTGCCTTCCCAGCCGGTGTACCAGAGTGTGATAAGCCTGTTGTGCACCATGATGCTATTGACCAGAGCTAAGCAGAAGTATGACAAATACCTGGGTTTGCAGCCTGGAGAGTGCAGCCCAGAGTGTAGAGCTCCTCCTGCTGGCCTGCTGGGCTGCGCTGCCCTCGTCTTGTAAGGGGGAGCTTGAAGCAAAGCTTCTCATTACCTTACCTTGCTTCTTCCTTTCTAGAAACCTATGTGCCAGAGTGCTTGCCGGTGTTTCATCACTTTCTGTTCCAAACGAACTTCCTTCTGTATTTTTCCCTTTTGCTTTTGTGCTTCTCAAACACAGGTTCTGGGGCACGCAGCTCTGAAAATAACTTGGCACATCCCACAGATCTTCGTGGCGAGAACATAGTGTAATTCTGTCAAACTTATCTGACAGGTAAGTCAGACCAGAATGGGCACTCTGAGCAAATATGGAACTCTGAGTAAGAGAGGGACTATGGGGGCCACACAGCCCATCAGACTGTGCACTTGCAGTGAGGCTGAGAAGAGAAGTTGGAGGAGCAGCGCCTGTAGCGAGGCCAAGAGGAGGTGGAGGAGGAGGAGCGCCTGCAGTGAGGCCGAGGGGAGGAGGCGGAGGAGGAGCACCCGGAAGAGAAGGAGGTGGAGGAGGAGCAGCGCCTGCACTGAGGCCGAGGGGAGGAGGCGGAAGAGGAGGCGCGCCCGCAAGAGGAGGAGGTGGAGGAGGAGGAGCGCGGGCAGTGAGGCCGAGAGTAGGAGGCAGAGGAGCGGGAAAGCTCAGCATAGGGGAGGACACTGAGAAAAGGTTGTTTTCAGAGTGTGGGTAAAATTTGCATTGGTCAAACTGTGTGGAGCCCAGTGAGCCAGTTAGGGAAGTATAACCGCCAGGGAGGGGAGGTGACCCCGGAAGGGAGAATGTGGCACCAGTGTCAAGCTCAAGGCCCTGGCCACTCTTAGGTAGGCCAAACCATCTGGGAGGCACAGGAGAACCGAAAATCTGAGGACGGGCCTTGGCAGGAGAGAAGGACGCAGAATGGGTACCTGGGGCAGCTAGGAGTGGAGGAGCAAAAAAAGGGGTAGAAGCTGACTTTTGTTTTGACTTGGCTGTCTTTGATGGTATTGACCTGGCTGTCTTTGGTTGTATTTTAAATTCTTCTTGCTCTGATGAATCCATCTGGGTCAAACTCGACAGCTTGTCCACGTCTTCGCTTTGAGATTCCAGTGTGACTGGTTGTGCCGCCCCTACATCCACCTCCTCAAAATCTTCTAAAACTTCCACGCTAGATAACCTGAGTCGTCTTCTAGCCAAACTTTTAAGTCTTCTTTTAGGCAGACCTTTACTTCGTAGAGCTTCACTCCACTCAGGGGAGGCCGAGAGAGGCTATGAAGGGAACACAGAGCGGAGTGAGCCAACGAACAGACCCTTCCCAACCCTTGGCCTTGGCCAGCACTCAGTCAAGTGCCAGCCCAGAGGCTGACTTCACTATGCTACTGGTCTATGCGTTTTCAATACTTTTTAATCATCATCATTTTTTTTTTTTTGTAGCACCGAGGATGGATTCCTAGACCTGAGGCATGCCAGGCAAGTGCCATGCCACTGAGTTATGTTGTCTCTAGCCCTTTTATATCATTATTTTAGACTGTACTCCTTCTATTTAATAATACAAAATAGCTGGGAAGGCGCAGCACACTTGTGACCCCAGTGCTCTGGGCGCTGAGGCAGAAGGATCAGAACCCCAAGTCCAGAGCGTGCGGGTCAGTGACTGAAGGAGGCCCCATCTCAGAATGAGGAATCAGATGAAAGCTGGGAGCGGAGCTCAGTGTGAAGGCCCCGGGTTCGGTCCACAGCCACTCAGTCTCTCAGTCAACACAACTTACAGTTAACTGTGCACAGCCTGCCGGCAGCAGCCTCACCCAGCTCACGCTGGCCACATCTGACTGCACTGAGAGGCTGTCTCGGGGGTGCACCTGACAGGTACCCGGCACTTCTTTAACACAGCCCCATCAGCAGCAGCGCACGGCTGCCTTTGATAGAACATATTTACCTGTGTCCTGTTGGCCTCTCCTTGCTCCTCCTGCCAACTTATGTATGGCAGAAAGTCCACATCTTCTTCGTCAATCAATTCCGAAACATTTGGAACATTAGAAAAAGGTGACTCACTGCCGTCCTGTTTTAAATCAAGCTTTTGTTAAAGAGCAAGATACTAACAAACGGAGTAACTGTCACACATTCTAAAGCCTCCTGGAAGCTTGGAACCCTTGGGTGTGTGATGGTTACTCTCTACTGTCAACCTGACTGCACTGAGATTCCTAGGGAGTTAGTAAAGCATGCCTCTGGGTCTCTCTGAGAGGGCTTCCAAATGACCTTGCGCATGGGGTACTAAACCAAGGAGACTTGCCTTGGATGTGGGTAGCACCACTCCACAGGTTGGCGTCTCTGATGGAACCGGAGCAAGAGAGGAAGCTCACCAGCATGTGCTCTTTCCCTGCCCCCTGCTTCCTGGCCACCTTCAGGGTGGCTGCTCAGGTCTGTCACATGCTGTCTCTTGTGATGTGCTGCTCTGCCCAAGGCCCAGGGTGAGGAGGCCAAACAGCCACAGATGGAGACTGTGTGCCAAACAAACTTTTCCTCGTTTGTTTCTCTTAGGTATTTTGTCACAGTGATGGAAAACCGCCCAACACAGGTGTAAGATTATACCATGTTTCCCTGGCCAGAGGTATGCAAGTAACGAGAGCAGGCAGGGCACTCTTTAGGAAATGCTCACCCAGAGTTGTGCTAAGTACTCAAATTTATGAATGGGAAGGGGTCTTCTATGGACAGAGGAACTTCTGGATCTATATTTTGAGGGTCTTGGGTTAATAAAATTGACAAATACCAAAAATGTAATAAAACAAAAATATATCTAAAATATACATTGTGGTAGACTGACAACTGGTGGTCAATCTGTAACACCCAGATGAACTTAATCAGTGTGGTGCTGGATGAGGACGGCCCACCTGATGATGCCTGCCAACAAAATAAAGAGACCTGGAGAGGAGCAGGAAGTACTGCTGCTGGGCTGTTTGGTTCTCCTGGAGGAGCTTGTCACACTGGCTTTCCTGATACGAACTCAGCTGTCCTCAGCATCGGAGGAGCTCGGGACCTTGTTGTGAGGAAGGCTGTGGTTCCCTTTGGGGGAGCTCTGGTTCTTACTTTTTTTTTTTTTTTTTTTTTGGTTCTTACTTTTGAGCATCACTTCCAGTGCGGATCCCTCAGCCTGCTGGCACAGATCCTTCATCCCACTGCCACAGACTTTCTAGCTTCCACTACTGACCTTTGGGCCTTCCCAGCGCAGATCTGTGATACAGACGTACATGAGACACTGTCAGGGGCTCTAGGTCTCCAGCTGAATTTGTGCAGGACACTGCTATGGGATGCAGGCCCTCAGTTGGATTCTTTGGTTTTTAGTGTGTGGACAGATTTCCTACACTCTTTCGTATTTAACTCTTTGGGTAACTACTATAAAGTAACCATATAAATTATGTGTCCTGTATTAAATTGTTTCCTTTGCAAACCCTGAGTACAACATACATGTAGCTAAATAATAATTAAAACATTAAGCTGGGCGTGGTGGCACATGCCTGTAATCCCAGCACTCGGGAGGCTGAGGCAGGAGGATCATTGAGAGTTCGAGACCAGCCTGGGCGACTAAGTGAGCTCAAGGCCAGCCTGAACTGCAGAGCGAGACCCTGTCTCAAAAATGCCAAAAGAAAAAAAAAATTAAAACATTAAAAATGCTAGCTGCGTGTGGTGGTGCATGCCTCTAATCCAGCACTCAGGCTAAGGCAGAAGGATTTTTGTGGGTTCAAGGCCAGCCAGTGCTACATAGTGAGCTCAAGCCCAGCCTGAATTACACAGTGAGACTGTCTTAAAAAAAAAACAAAAACAAACTAACATATGCAACTCATGTAGAAATTATCGTTAAGTCCTAGCATGGAGATCACTTGTAGATAGCAAATATTGGCTCCTGAGGCCTGTGGACTGCTACCTGCCCTGATCTTCATAGGCTAGCCTGGGCTATGTCATCAAAGATCAGAACAAGAGTGACTTTCTTAATGTGTAAACATAAATAAAGAATTTAACTTTGAATTAACAATAATACATACCCTTTTCTCAACTGCCACGAAGCTTGTAAATTGTGTTATAAGAGAGTTTTCTTTACTGAGTTTAATAATCAGAGATTTCATAATTTGTTTCTTCATCTAGAACAAATGAAACCATATGTTGTTTTATTCATCTCTATTTAGATATTCTATCTAAAAGCATATTGAATAATCTAATGGTAGCACATGCTTATAATCCCAGCACTCAGGAGGCTGAGGCAGGAGGACTGCTGCGAGTTCCAGGCCAGCCTGGGCTACACAGTGAGCTCAAGGCCAGCCTGAACTATATGGTGAGACCCTGTCTCAAAAAGACAAAAACAAAAACCAACAACAATAAAGAACTTTTAGGAAACTACCAACATTAGTTCTTTCATTAACTCACATGGTAACAGTCACTGAGCCCCCGACACTCCAGAAACGGATGTCACAGGCACAGGGCTGAATGCCTGACGCCATGTTTCTCTCTACCCAGCTATCCTCACTTTACATTTCCTTGAAAACATCAATTTGTACAAGATAATGAGAATTTGGAAGAAACTGTTCAAAAGAAAAGATAAACCGTGAAGGGGGAAAGGGGAATGGAAGAAAGAAAAAAATACATATAAACACAAGATAGTTCTACAGCTGGCTTCTCTTGGTTTATTGACAAGAAAATTTTGTGCTAATATTGTTTGGACAAGATATCACTCCTGTATCTTATACTTGAATGACTACTACAAAGACAACAATATGCACTGTATCAACTATTTTAACTGTCCTACTCAGCTGTTCTGAAACCCAGTTTCACTGTTATGATTCTTTTTTCTCTTTAAAATTAAAAAATAAGCTGGGTGTGGTGGCGCACGCCTGTAACCCCAGCACTTGGGAGGCTGGGGCAAGAGGATCATTGTGAGTTCAAGGCCAGCCTCAGCTACAAAGTGAGCTCAAAGCCAGCCCGAATTGCATAGTGAGACCTTGTCTCAAAAAAAGACAATCAATAAAATTAAAAAATGAAAAAAGAAAGAATTTAAAAAAAAGAGTGATCTAGAACAGCTAGGCATGTTGACATACTCCTGTAATCATAGCACTCGGGAGGCTGAGGCAGGAGGATCCCTATGGGTTTAAGGACAGCCTAGACTACAGAGTAAGACTCTGTCTCAAAAACAAACAAACAAACAAACGAACAAACAAACAAGTGTGATCCAGAACACTGCATAGTAGTTTTTACTAAGAAAAGAACACACCTCATGGTTGGCTTCGTCTTCGTGAAGAATGCCGTCTTCGAAATCTCGGATTAGTGCTCTTGCTGCCAGCTTGTGAATCATCTATGTTTAAGCAACAAAGGAAACAGATTAGGAAGGCTCCTAACTGAGGACTTAGAAAGATGACCTTTAAAAGCTGAAGCACACTAACTTAGATACACTGAATTTACTCTTTTAAAGTACACAGTACAGTGAGTGCATGGATTGTACACACTGTGTGGCCCACACCCCAACGAAGGTCTGGCTCACTGTCTTTGCTCTGAGACACCCCCTGTGGCCTTCTGCATCCCTCTGCCTGGTCACACTCATCTTGATGTTTCTGTTTCTGGTGCTTTGTTTTTGCTGTATGAGACTATTTTGCCAATTCACCTAAGAACTTTAAAAGTGCTCTTCTACTTCAGTGAGAGCCACCCTGGTGGCAGGAGTCCCACGCACAAGTGAACCCCACTGGGGGTCGTGTGGGGTAAGCTCATGATGACACTGAGCTGATCTCACAACCGGGTACCATGTCTGTTTCAGGAACTCCAGCTCTTGTGATTCTGTCACTGACAAACCCACTCTTCACAGAGGAGCACAGCTTTGAAGACTGTAATTTTAAGGCAGAAGACGCTGTTCCGACATAATTCTCTTAACTTATTTTCTCATTAGAACTAATTTTTAAAGAAATACAGAGATTTCCCCAAGGTTCTGTCAAAATTTGCAAGAGCCCATTGTTTTGGTCTGACTTCTTGTATCTGGCCCCAAGAAACTGGATGAAAAATGAAAATGGTAATTGCCTGACTTTCCAAGAAACCAGGAGATAAGAAAAAGCAGCCTAGTTCCCCACATAGGCCAGGTACAGTCACCATAAGAATGAGGCTTCTTGCTTTCCATCCTTACACCAGAACAGTAAACTGAGCAACACTCTACCAGCGAGCTGCACCTGGGCAGGCCTTTCGTCTTTTTTTCTGCTTCTTCAGCCCTGCTCAGTCTATAAATCCAACCTCTTCTGCTCAGTGCACTGGAACACTGATTCTAGTTTATGAAATGAAGTGCTGCCTGATCCCAGAATAGTAAATAAAGCCAATTAAAATCTTTAAATTGTTATAATATTGTCCTTCGGAGCAATAAATCTGTTATAGTAAGTAAACTGTTTTCCTGAGTTCTGTGAACGGTTATAGCAAATTACTGAACCTGAGGAAGGCTTCAGGGAACTTGAAACTTCCCGACTCAGGCAGAGGCATGGGCAGCCTGAGGACCCATGGGCTACCACTGGCATTTGGCCTGGGGTAGTCCTATGGGTCTGAGACCTTCCCTGGGGAGTCTGTGCCAACTCTGGGCAGACAGTATCAGAACTGAGTAGAATGAAGCACATACGCTGGTGTGAAGAAAACACACCTGAAGGTGGAAGTGTTGTGAGGAGAGAGGAGCTAGAAAACTTTTAACTATTCTAAAATTAAATATTAATATTCTACAATTAGTATATTAGTTTGGTACTAATAAGCAACTTGGATAACTTTTGTAAATTCCAATTATAAAAATTAATCCAACATGCAAAAATTAAACAGTTACAATAAGATCCGGCAATTCCATCTGTAGTATATACTGAGAATTGAACACAGGAACTTGATGGAGCTTTTCTTTCATAATCCAAGTGAAAAAAAACTATGTATTCACTATATTGTGGTTTACTCTTCATCTAATATTATTATAATTAATACTTTCTAGTACATAAGGGTTCAGTAGCTCTTAACTTCTATTGAGTCACAAGCATCTCTGAGAATGTCCTATGAAAAGTTTCACCTAAAATCCCACATTGCATTGCAGCTACGCATACCCACTGATGCCCACAGGGGCATGCCCAGACCAAGAAGCTCAGAAAAGAAGCTCAAAGGTCTGGAGGGTGTGTCCCATTTGCACCGATCACCTGCCCTCTACGTGGGTCCTCATATATCCACACAGCACAGCAAGAAGGGAATGACAGGGACCTCAGATGTCTAAATGTAAAATCACAACTTTCAGCGAATAGTTTAAATTGTTTTCTTTTCCTTTGTCACTGCTGGGAAATGAACCCAGGACCTTGGAATGCTAGGCCAGCACACTACCGAAGAGCTACCCCGCAGCCCCCCAGTTTATGTTGAATCTTACAGTCCCAGTTGTCTTCTGAAGCTCAGTAGTGGACACCATTGAACAAAATTCCTTCTCTTGGATTAGTGCACACAGAGTTGCCTGAAGGGGAAAAAACATCAGTTCTTCATTAGCTTCTCTGTTATACAGTGTCCTGATTAAATTCTTGCAGTGATAGCTGAGCCTCTTCCTGTCAGTGGATAGCAGAAACCCCCAAGCTACATGCCCAGAACAAGAAAATCCGCCAGCCAGAGGAAGAGGGGAAAAAAAGAACAAGAACATAAGCAAGACACAGTACACTTCCTACAATGTAACAGAACTTCTTTTTTTTTTTTTTTTTTTTTTTTTTGTCTTTTTGAGACAGGGTCTCACTATGCAGTTCAGGCTGGTCTTGCGCTTACTTTGTAGCCCAGGCTGGTCTCAAACTCACAATGATCCTCCTGCCTCAGCCTCCTGGGTGCTGGGATTACAGGCATGTGCCACACACCCGGCCCACAATGTAATAAACAGTGCATCCTCTTACCTGCGTGCAGTGAGAAATGCATCCATACACCAGGAGTCGGTCGTTGTGGAACAAGGACGGAACCCGGGCTGGGGCCTGCAGGGGCTCCGGCATGTCTGCACTAAGCTGCTGCCATTTGACGGAGACCGAGTGGCAACTTGGGGAGCAGAGCCTGTTCATTTGGTCTTCTATCTATTAATAAAATGAGAGTTTTCTTTTTAATGTTACATTTAAAAAACAGTAATTTAGCCGGGCATGGTGGTACACGCCTGTAATCTCAGCACTCTGGAAAGCTGAGGCAGGAGGATTATAATTTCAAGCCCAGCTCAGGCAATTTAGCAATTTAGTGAGACCCTGTCTCAAAAAATGAGAAACGGGGGCACTGGGAAAATAGCTCAATGTGAAGGCGCTGGGTTCAATCCACAGGAAGAAGAAAAAGTAAATTAACACTTAAAATTACCTCCTATCCCTTGGGGACTTTTTAGCTCTTTGTTTTGTTCTGGTACCGGGAACTGAACTCAGGACCTTGCACTTGCCAGGCTCATGCCACTGAGCTATATATCCCCAGCCCTAGCTCTCTGGTTATTGTTTATTTTTTTCCCTTTCTTCCTGGTATAGCAGAACTTCCCAAAAAGATTTTAAATATAATGTTTATTAATAGTAGTACCATATCATTTAAATTTGCAAAGCATCCTTAAAATTTGCAAAGCACCAGGTATGGTGGTACGCATCTGTAATCCCAGCACTCAGGAGGCTGAGGCAGGAGAACTGCTGTCAGTCTGAGACCAGAGTGGGCTACATACTGAGATGCCATCTCAAAAAAAACAAAAAAGAAAAAACCATGGAAATTTAAAAAAATATTCTAAAATTAGTACATTAATAAGCATTACATACTAATAAGTATATAATAATAATTATAATTATATATAATTCTAGCATTACATACTAATAAGTACATAATAATAATAAATACATACTTATAAGCAACTTTGATAACTTGTAAATTCCATTTATAAAAATTAATCTGACAATCAAAAATTAAACAGTTACAATAAGATCCAGCAATTCTACCTGTGGGAACATACCAAGAATTGAACACAGGAACTTAACGGATATTGGATGCTAATACTCCCAGCAAAATCACTCACAAGAACCCAAGGGCCCACTGATGGATGAATGGTTAAAAATGTGACATCCAAAGGGACAAAGATTTTTAAATTTCTACTTATATGAGACAGTCAACAAGCAGATTCACAGAGACAACAGAAAGCAGAGGTTATAGCAGGATGCAGAGATACTGTCTGACGGCTACAGAGAGTCTGTTTGGCATGATAAAAAAAGTACTGAGCGAGACAGAAGAAGGGCTGTGGGACACTGTGGAATGAACTCTGCTACCGCTAAACTGCACACTGAAAGACGGCTGAAGGGCCAAAATGCTGCTCAGTAGCAGAGTACTTGCTAGCATGACCAAGCCCCTGGGTTTGACCCCTGCACAAAAGGAAAAGTTAAAATGGTACAGTTTCTGTATCCTTTACCACAACAAAAACTGAATCCCAGAACAGCATAGAGCCCATCCTCAGTACATGCAGGGGACAGGTTCTAGGATCCCTTAGACACCAAATCTGAAGATGCTCAAATCTTTATAGACAGAGGTGATGTATTTGCTAGAATCTTTGAACATCCGTCATACTTTTAATCATCTTTATACTATACATAATACCTAAAACCAAGTAAATGCTATGCAAACAGCTGTTATATTACCTAGAGAATTATATCAATTAAAATGTTTGTATACATTTAGAACAGACACAAATTTAAAAAGTATGTTCTCATCTGTGGTTGTTCGAATCCCTGTGGATGTAGAATCTACAGATAAAAAGGACTGATATACTTAGCAAAAAAAGTTAATCTATGAATCAGCAGGATGGTACACATTCTGGGAAACTGAAGCAGAAGAATCACAAGTTTAAGTCCAGCTTACAGAATTTAGGGACCTGGTGAGACTGTCTGAAAATAAAAAATTTTTTAAAATGGCAAAAAAAATCAACTTATGATATGTAATTACAAGCAGAAATCAAACTATTAGTTGACTAACCACTCTGTTCTGGACAGCTGCAAAATTAGCACAAGCTGAGGGGAGAGTTCACATCTGTGGCAGATTTTGCCTTTGCCTAGCTTCTGTATCTATTCATGAGAGTACAGAAGTTACTGTCAGACTTGTAAGGAGATATTTCCATGGTAACCACATGACTAAAGTTAAGATGCTTAAAAACATACCTGTTTTTTCCAGCTATGTTTGGATTTTAAGTTGAAATATTCAAATACTCCAGCACCACACTGGGACAAATTCCTTAAGACATGACGATTGGCTGTAGGACTGAACATTTCACAAGTTTTAATTTTCCACAAATTTTACATATACTTTTTAAGTATATATTAAAAATGTTAAGAAAACTCACAGCTTAAAGAAGAGCTATTGCATGAAAAGGATTTACTGCTCTGTAGCTGAGGTTAGAGATAAAACGGGGCTGGGGATAGGAGACACAGAGCTCGCCTAGCGTGTGTGAGGCCCTAGCATTGATCCCCAGCACAATCAATCAATCAATCAATCAATCAAGAAAGATGTAGTACTTAAAAACAAACAACTCAGAAAGGTACCAGAATGATACTTGCTGAAGATACCAACCTAGTTTCAATAAATGTCAGAATTACCTGAATCTGATGCCACAAGCCAACAACTGGCAAGAGTAAATGAAATCCGTATCTTAAAATGTGACAAACATCTCCACAGCAAACTATAACGACAGAACACTCAGCCTGGTGTGTGGCTCGCATTTGCAGCCCCAGCTCTGTAGGAGGCTGAGCTAGGTAGGAGGTCACTTGAACCAGGTTTTCGTTTCCTGAAACAGGATCTCACTATGTAGTTCAGGCTAACCTCAACTTTGGGAAATCCTCTCACCTCACTCTCCAAGTGCTAGGATTACAGGCATGCACCACCACAGCCAGCTGAACCAGTTTTTGACCAGCATGGACAACATAGTGAGATCTTCCCCCAAACAAAAACCTAACCTAACTTACTCTAGCAAAGAATATATTCTTTTCATCTTTGACATTTAAATGGAAGTGTCTAAGTTTCTCTCTGATAGGTTTATTCCAGCGCGGAGAAGTAAAACAAAAACAAAAGATACGCTTTTATTGGGGGTTGGGGGAGGAGAAGTCCCGCAGTACAGAAAAACACAAAAGGCGCGGAACCTCAGGTTCCTTTGCTGTGGATCCCGAGTTAAGTAACCTCAGGCGGGAGGCGGGGATTAGGAGGCAAACCGCCAGGATTGGGCGGGAGCGTGGGAAAGGGAAACAGGAAATTACAAAAAGGTAAGTTGGGAGTTGTAGTTTGACTCAGGGGAAGAAAGGTGGCACTTAGCATATGACGTTTAAAGGCCCGCGCCACACCGACCTGGTGGGAGCCGAAAACCCAAACACTCTCAATAATAGTCCTACAGCTATGTATAAGAACTCCCATCCCAGTGTGGTGGCGCACACATGTCTTTTAGGATGGCTGTGGCAGAAGGATTATAAAATCGAGCCTAAGATGATCATTTAGCGGTCTAGTGAGACCCACTCTGTTTCTGGATGGGCCCCCAGCAAGGAAGGCAGGAACAGGTGCTTGTGCCCCAAAGTCCCCAGGCAAGTGGAGTCCACACCGAGCTAGTGAATGTTCTGTTTGGCCCATGATGCTCAGCTAGGCCTTGGGTTTCGGAGGACCAGCTGAGACTGATGAGTGGCCCAGGGGAAGGCAGGTCTGACCTGAGTACAACAGTGAGGCAGACAAGAGGGGTGTGGGGAGGCATCACGGGCCACAGAGGACCAGACCATGGGGAGGGCTCTGGGGAGCTGCAGGTAGTTGGTAGTAAGGGTTCACTCAGACACGGCACAGGGTTCCCACAGTGTTCAGAGGAACAGAGACGCCAGCGGGGCTGGGGCTCAGTGTAAACAACAAGAGCCCCACCTATTCTTTGTTTTCCTTCCGAGCATGCCTTTGGGGGAGGGAGTAATTGCAGCAGTCCTGGAGTCTGAGCCCCTGTAGAAAAGATTCCTCGCATACCACCAGGTTTGGAAATGCAAATGTTCACTGGCAGCCAGCTCAGAAACAAAGGGGAGCAAGGCGGGGAGCAAGGCGGGGAGCAAGGCGGGGAGCAAGGCGGGGAGCAAGGCGGGAGAGGGTCAAAGCCTCTACCAGATGAGCGCCACACCTATTACACAAAATAATAACTTTTAGTAGTCTTATAACCCAGTGGTGCCAGACTGCAACCCCAAACTCGCTTATTTTTTTGCAAAGTGCTAAATCTGCAATTAAACCTGAATACTGAGGTTTTCACTTAGAGAAAATAACTCATATTTTAACGTCTTCTGTCTTAAAAGAAAAATAACACCTGCACCATCGTTTCGGCACCACTCCTATAAACTAATAGGTATTTTCAAATTCACCTTCATTTCACAAAGAAGAGGTTGAACAATTTACCCAAGGACACAGCTACTGGGATTTGAGACCCAGGCAGTCAGCCCCTCCATGACAATGGCTTCTATTACATTACTCACATCAGCTTCCCAACTTCCAAAATTCCTCTGGAGGTCAAATAAAAGACCTGCCCAAGCCAGGCATGGTGATGCACACCTTTAATCTCAGCACTAGGGAAGCTAAGGCAAGAGGATCACTGAGTTTGAGGCCAACCTGGACTGCAAAATGAGATGCCATCTCAAAAACAAACCAAAAGAGAGAGAGAGAGAAATCGCCACCTGCATGTGGTCTCTTCACCAGGTACATGACAGGTCTCTGTCCTACCTGACCCCACAGGTGAACAGCCTGGTGTGGAGGACACTTCTCTTCACAAGCTTCAGTGTCAGCCCTTCATTCTGCAGGTGGCCATCAGAGATGAGGAGGATGCTCCGGACTCCTTGGGAAGGGTACAGTAACCCTAAGTATCGAAGTGTTTTCCAGAAGTCTGTGTTCCCCATTGTAGGTGTAGCGGACTGAAAGAGATCAAGGGAAGGATTGTTATCATTTGGATGTGGTGACCTTCAGGGTAACCTTCACTGAAATGTCTCTTAGGGAGAGCTGAAAGATGCATGGTCATCAAAAACATTTTCTCCTAATTATGCATTTGTGGAAGAACTGTACTTATATCCTTTTAGTTTATTATGGTAACTACATTATCACTCCTAGGCATTTTAAGTGAAGGCAGGTCTAACCTGCATACAGCAGTGAGGTAGAACAGAGGGAGGAGGACATGAGGGTATCAGGGGCCACAGAGGACCAGACCACTGGGGGCAGGCTTTTGGGAGCACCAGGAGGTTGGTAGTCACAGCTCATTCAGAGACAGCACAGGATTCAGGTTTAACTGCTGACCATCTATGGGAAGAAACAGTTATTGGAACACTGCTAGGTGGGTAGCTGGGACTGAGGTGGTAACTGCTTGTTCTCAGCTTTCTCTATACTGAGAGACAGAAACGGGACTGAAGAAAACTTCAGTTTGCTAAATTAGCCCCACTGGGCACTGGAACCATGGGAAAGTCTTTTCTTTTTACTTTTTAATTTCCAGTTTCTTAGTTACCACTTTTATTTGTTTTTATAAATAAATAAGGCCCCTATGTGGTTTAGGTAAGTGCCCCAGGGCTCATATGCCAAAGGCTTGTTCACTGCCCTGCAGTGCCACTGGAGGTGGAACCTCTGGTCAGTGGGTCTACTGGAGGGATGGTAACCACTGGGGCTGTGTAATGGACATGTGGAACCCAGGCCCTGTTGCACCCCTCTGCTTTCCAGTCACCATGAAGTAAACAGGCCCATTCCACCACGACATACTGCACTGCCACTGGGCCAAAGCAATGAAGCCAACAGACCAGACTGCCACCATGAGCCAACATAAACCTTTGTTCCTTATAAGTTGATTTATCCCAGATATTTGTTACAGTATTAGAATGCTAACATATCCACAGCACAGAAAATCCTCTGGGAATGGAGATGGTTCTCTTACCTTAATGAACTCTGTTGGTGCACTGTTACTTGTGATGTGCTTAGGATAGGAAAACAACTCCTTGTAACCTGTACAATAAGATGGGCATGAGGTTTTTCCATTGAACGTTTACTGCATGATTATGAGCAAACAATAGTGCTACTTTATACCACTGCTGCCACTATAAGGAATGATATGTATTTACATGCATACTTTTCAGAAAACTATGTATGATCATTTTAACGTACAAACACTCACCTCTAAATAATAGGTATTTGAATCATGTACTTTACTATGCAAAATGTTCTGAGTCATATTCCATGTGGGGATCGTGGCATCACCTTGCAAAGTAAGGTAAGGGGATATTGTGGCGGTGTGGGCAGCTCAGCCCCTAAGGCAGTGATGGAAAACCTTTTAGAGATGAGCACCCAAACTGCAACCCCAAGCCCACTTATTTACAAAGTGCCAACACTGCAATTAAACCTGAACCCTGAGGTTTTAGTGTAGGAAAAACAACTCATACATTAAATCTTTTGTCTTCAAAGAAAAACAAGTAACATGTGGCCCACGGGCTCACCTGTGGGCCACCAGCACCCTAGAAGATGCAGGCTCCGTGCATGTCCTCTTCCTGCCCTGGTCTATTTGGGCTCCACCCCCATCAAGCAGACCCCAGCTCCACTGTGAAAGGCCTCTGCAGGACAGCACAGGTGAGGCTCAAAGCACAGACTCCTCCCGTCGTTCCACCCGTGCCTGTCTCACCCTTGAAGCACCTTACTCCTGCACAGCCCGTGAGCCCTCAGCGGGAAGGTGGTGCTCCCTTCCTCCCTCGCTCCCCGGGACTGCTCCTCACAAGCTCTCCATCTGCTGTCTGCACATGTCTGCCCTCGCTCCTGGGAACTCCCCACTCAGCAGATGAAGGAAGGGCCCTACATTTGGTGCAGTTGGTGTTAACAGTAGTAACGTTTGTGTTTCTCCTACTATGGAAGGAGCCTTGTTCTAAATCTTCCACACATTAGCCCAGTCCTCGCAACAACCCTGTGAGGTGGGACTATTATCCCCAAACCGCAGATGGGGAGGCCAAGGTACCAAGTCCCAGCGGCTTGCTCAAGGTGACAGGCGGGATCCAGACCCAAGGGATCTGGCTCCAGCAAGTTCTTTTCATCCCCCCTCTGTGGTGCCATGGATGGAACGCGGGGTGCACGCCAGCCAAGTGCTCTCCCACTGAACATCGCACCCTTGGCCTCAGAGCTCTTGTGCTTCTGCCTCTTGCTCAGCTACTACTGATTCCGCAGACAAAGTCAGGCGCCAATAGTTCCCAGGTGACACGGCATGTGCTTAAGCTAAGGAAGACGCACACGTGGGCTGGGACAATGCATACTCACCTGTGCCAAACTGGATGATGTTTACTTTGTGCTCCTCACTCACCAAGGACAGTGCATACAAGGCAATTTGCTTGGCTTGTATGAATGTTACACCCTCCATGGAGTTGGAACAGTCAAGACAAATAACCACTTCATTCCTGTTGGCTGGGCCAGGAAGGGCAGCATCGAGATCAGGCTGAAAGACTAGCATGCAAGCCTAAAAGGAAAGAAAGGCGCTTGGTCAAAGTTTCTTGTAACTCAATCTGGAAAACAATTACTTATAAAAGTATAAAACTTTCTAGTAAGGTAAACTAGTGGTATAAAAGGAAAACAAGACTTATTCAGTAACAAGACAGTCTAGCAGGAGTTTATTTAAAGAATAAAATGGCCAGGCATGGTGGCACAAGCCTATACATCAAGCACTTCAGAGATTGAGGCAGAAGGATGTCCATGAGTTCCGGCCAGCCTGGGCTACATAGTGAATTTAAAGCCAACCAGAACTGTATAGGTATACCCTACTTTAAAAAGAACAAACAAAAAAAGAAATATAGACATTACTGTGGTTACTAAAACACACAGGTACCTCTTAATTAACCACTATACTGAAAATACCATGAGTGCCGCAAAGGTTTTAGTATTCATTCTAACTGAAGAAGCAATTCTAGCCCGGCATGGTGGGATACACTATGGGGAGCTGAGGCAGGAGGAGCCTAAGTTTAGGCTCAATGTGGGCAATTTAGAAAGACCTTATCTATAAAATAAAAAAGGGGTGGAGCTACAGGTCAGCATGAAAGGCCCTGGGTTTAATATCAATATTGTTGTGCAGTTCCTTGACACACCCAACAGTCCATGTCTCCTTGGGCTGACTCGGGGAGGCAGAAGACTGCAAGGAGCTGAAATATCTCAAAGACGAATGTTTTGCCAACTCCAGCAGAAACAACCCTTAATTTAAGAGCAAAAAAGAAAGTTCCTTAGAGGACAATCAGGTAAAAGTTAATTATTCAGCCAAACTGTCACCAGACCTTGCTTGCCTGCCTTCTACTTCAAACAAATGTCTGTGCTCAGCAGAATACTAGGCCTTTGTTGTTCCTCAGTAATCTGGGCGTCTGAGTCAGCTCAGGGCTCCATTTCAGCAGGGTCCCTGACTTTCAAAGATATTCTATCTCGCACACTTTTCATTCATCTCTCTGTCAGAGTTTGCTGGCCCAAGCACTGTATATTGAGAAAAATAAAATAAAAAGAAGCCATCCTTTGTTAAAACCACATTAAATGATCTTATAATTTTCCCACTATTTAAAAAGTGTACAGACTAACAGCCATTACAGATTAATACCTGGTGGCAGATTTTCTTTTTGGAGATCAAGGTAAAAGCTATTGTCTTTGTGTTGGGACATAGGCTACATGAAGGTTTCTCTTGAAACCTCAGAAGTTTGTGATTCCTCCCACCCACCCCAGTGGTACTGAGCATTGACTGAACTCAGAGCCTATGCATATCACTGAATTATATCCCCAGTCATTCATTCATTTGTTCATTCGGTTTTTGGGATAGAATCTCCCTAATTATAGTTCAGGCTGGTCTCGAACTTGTAGTGATCCTCCTGTGTCAGCCTCCTAAATGCTGAGATTATAGCCATGCACCATTGTGCCCAGCAGAAATCTGTGTTGTTTTTTTTTAAATTGTGGCAGAGTTTCACATTTCTTAAAGGTAGGAAAAAAACAGAAAGGTAGGGGAAATACAAGGTCTGCAGAGCAAGTTTGGGCCAAGTAAAAAGGAAGGGAAAGGGAGGGAAAGTAAAAATATACTCTATGGTGTAGGGTGAGCTACCGTAAAGAGGCAAGATAGTCTGTGATTCCTGACATAAATATTTTTCACTGAGGAAAAGCTCACTAGATAATGCTGGTTTTTCAGGACTATCAATAATTTCCAAGCTTACAGTTATTCTGAAGTACTTTTCCAATAGTGTCTCAAGGAAGAAGGCATATACCTCACTCTGTTTTTCTGGGTGTTTTTCAACCCACATTCTTGGGAGATAGGCATCACACAAACCAATACGGAGAGAAAATCCATCACTGTCTAAGGAGCCGCCCTCCACGGTGCTAATTACAGCTCTGCAGTCTGTGCGCTACAAAGCAAATAACAGAACAACAAAATAAATAATGGAGTAATAACATATCATCCATTTCACTCACCTGTGAATCAGAAAACCTTTGTATACTTTAAATAACTTCATTAAGAGTCTGCAATATAGTAATGAATTCCAAAATCATGAAATATTATTTTCAGACCTATGATCAATATTCATGCAGTTCTCTCCTGAAATTCTAAGGTTGACTTACACGGTCAAATTTAGGTAAGCTAGAGAGTCTACAGTATGAATCTAAAAGTTAACAATCTGTGTATTTAGTTACATTTATTGGGATATGCACAGACCCTGGGATAGTAAAACGAACATTCAACCAGACTAGGGAGCGCTGGTGTAAGGTCTGTGCAGGGCTGCTTCCCACAGGGGGTAAAGAGAAGCATCCTATGATATAGACCCCCAGACCACCCTCACCAAAACCATACAGCTGCAAACTAACGTCCCTGACTCCACAGACAGCATCCCACACATTCGGTAGAAGCCTCTGTGACACAAAATATGGGACCAACAAACAAAATGCCAAAAGGGGGAAAATGAAGAGACACAGATAACAGAAGAAAAAATATATTTAAAATGTTTCTAAACCAGGCATTGCTGCACACACCCATAATCCCAGCACTTAGGAGGCTGAAATTCCAATAAACACAACACAGGAGACAGCCAGGTGTGGTGCTGCATGCTTGGTAAACCTTACTACTTTGGGATACCGAGGCAGAAGAATCCCGAGTTTGAGCCTAAAGCGTGCAATTTAGTGAGACCAGTCTCAAAAATAAGAAAAATAAAACAGAACTGAGACTACAGCTCAGTGCCAAGGCCCTGGATTTAATCCCTAGTGTCCATATGGGGTGAGCGACCACCACAAGCGAACTGAAATAAAAATTACAGCAGAATAGTTGGAATAGAAAATTGAAGAAAATCACTAAGACAGAAGAACAAAAAGACAATAAAATGACTGATAGGAGGGAAAATTTAAAACATGGGTCTTACTCCAGGGTATACTTATTAGAAGGTACTGCAGAAAAGTAAGAGAGAAACAAGTTACTTGTTTGACTGACTGACTGACTGACTGAAGGGGAGGGGGCTGGGAGCACAGCCCAGCAGCAGTGCTCTTATCTAGCACATGCAAGATTTTAGGATTAACTCCCACCACCAAAAGACAAAGCAACAAAAACAAATACGACCACTTTCACTGTGTTGCCTAGGCTGCCCTCAAATTCCTGAGCTCTACCTCAGCTTGGTGAACAGCTGGGACTGCAGGTGCACACCATTGTGCCCAGCTGGCACAATTTATTTTTTAAAAAATATAATAAAATTTCGAAAAAGTAACAGCCATGAGTTATATACAATGAATAAACACTACATTAACAAGAAATTTCAGAAACCCAGTCATTAAGATATGAAATTCTTCTACAATTTTAAAAATTAAAACAAATCACACACAAAGAACAAGAGAAATAAAATATCCCTGAACTTTAAAAAAGTAACCCTAGAAGCTAGGGAATAATGCCTTCAGGGTTCTAGGAGGAGGAGATTACAACACAGGGCTCCACACCTCCCTAAAGGGTCAATGTGCACCGAGAGTGGAGAAATTCCCAGCCTGCTACCCACACCTGGGGAGGACGTGCTACCTGAGGAAAGAGCACAAGGAAAGGGACACACAGCGTGGGAGGCACAGCAGAGCACTTGTCCAGCATGTGTGAGGACTGGGTTAGGTCCCTAGCATGACAAGAAAAAAAGAGGTGTGTTGGGGGGGTAAAGATAAAAGGCTCCCCTAAGGGGAACACTAAAGGGAGGCTGGAGCAGGCATGGTAGCAGGAAAGGGAGGAAAGGAGGTCATGGGAAAAATAAAGCAAATGGATCATTTGTGGCATTCACCACAAATATGGAAAATAGTACTGAAAGGAATTTTACTGATTATTAGAACACAGGAGAAGAAACAGGCTGGAAATCAAGCAAATGAAAACGTAATTTTGCTTCCTCCATTTGAGGAGCTGGGATTAGGGGCAGGTGCACCATGTCCAACTTCCATTTTTCTTGTACAATAGTGTTATGGTTGGTACATTGTGTCAACTTGCAGAGTCTACAGGTTTGGCTGAGTGACTCAGCAGGAAGCCAGGGTGCTTGCTTTGTATACATCCTGAGCCTGTGGAAGAGGAGGGCGTGGAGACTGTGTGAGAGCTACAAGCCCCCTGGGTGGGGGGAGCCTGCTTACAATGTAAGGGAAGTAGAAAGAGGCTGCTTGCCCATTCCTCCCTTTTGCTGGTTGTTTTTGCTATGCTCTGCTGCCACGTATGTTTGCCCTCTGCTGTGTGCCACTCTGCCTCAGAACCAGCCAAGTATGGACTGAAACCTCCACAAACTGTAAGCTAAATAAACCTTTCCTTCCTTCATTTTGGGTGTTGGGTATTTTGTCTCAGCAATGAAAGAAAATTAAGCAAGACAAATAGTAGAGTTCTTACAAAATCAAAGGTTCACTCACCTTTTGTTTCAGTTCATGTGTATCACTGGAAATGAAGTCAATCACGTATGGCATCTCAATAGACGCAGTGAAGGAGAAGCTACCAAAAATCAAGAAGAAATTGTCTTAGTCTAATACCTTAACACTTCCACCTGTAGTGGTTTCAAAAAATTTTTTTTGGCAGTGCTGAAAAACAAACCCAGGGCCTCACAGATGTTAGGCAAACACTCTCCCATGGAACTACAACCCAGTCCTTCAAATAATTTGAAATGAAAATTCAAACCACAAAACTAACATCCATGGGATAAGTAACACGTTTTATATTTTGGGTACTAACCTTTGCTTTGTTCCTATTTCCTTTATATAAATCTTCTCTACAGTATCCTGTTAAGACAAAAATGTGTATATAACAGAGTATCTACTATGCTTCACAGGGAGCTAAACTGAAGGTGACTTCAGTAAAGTAGCAGCCAATAGCAGCACCAAGACAGATGGTCTCACCTGCAGTGAAACACAGTGCCTTTGCTCATGATATGACAGGAACTTACAGCCACTACTCACACTAGGGTCATTCCTGACCATTCTGATGGAGGTTTTCAATTCCACCTGTCTCTCCCATAGGTGTGCACACAGACACATACACATACACACACAGAAAGTCTGGAGGGATATATATGTAAGTATTAGCTAGTAGTTATCTCTGGGAAATAAGATTAAATATGGTTTCTAAATTTTCCTCTTTGGGTTTATTTTCACTCTGTGTACTTATCTAATTCTTTGAAATGAACATGCAGTTCAGATACAAAAATATCTTATGTGACAAAAAAGAAAATTATGCTCATTGAGCATATCTATTTTGATTTTATAAACACTCCATGTATCTAAGTGCACAAATCAATGGACTGGCTTCTCGGCCTTTTAGCTAGGATCAAGTGTACAAATCAATGACTGACTGTTCTAGACATTTTTCTTCTTCCCTTTGGTGTTTTTGCAGTTGTGGAGATCAAATGCTGGGGTCTCCCACATGCTAGGCAAATGCTCTCACCACTGAGCTGTGCCCATAAACACCCACTTAGATCTTAAGCACACAAACCTGAAGGTTTTCATTCAAAGCCTTATCCTGTTGCCAGGGTGCCACGGTAGCAGGCATGAAGAAGACAGCAGCAGGGCCTTGAAGGCTGAGTTCTGTGATGTAGGTGATTTTCATGAGAACCTTCGCCTGAGGGGGTAAGTTCCCAACACTCACAGTAAAGACATCCTGAAATAGAAATGTATGACTGAGCATGCAATTCAAAAGCTTTGACAGCTGATACCTCCTGTTTTAGAACTACAACCCCTTAAGTTCTTCCCTGCAAAATGATAATAGCACCTAGAAGACACACTGGCGGTGCTCTAGGAAAACATTCACCAATGATGGGTCAGAGCAGAGTCTGTGGGAGGAGAGCAGGGGTGGCCTTTGGTGGCTGAGCTGGAGAGCCACGTGATGGACTCTTCCTGTGGCCATGTGCCTGCGTGCTCTGCTGCACAGAGGCCTCAGGAGCTCTCTACTCAGGAGCTCTCTACACAGCAGCCCAAGACCTTGCCAACCTCCAGGGGTCCAGTACTGGTGCCCTCAGCAGCTGAAGAATGAGACTAGCACTCCTCAAGCTCGTTTCTCATTCAACTTTCTCACCTGTCCTAAACTTGTAATTTTATTTTGTCTCTGAGTGGGGTACTGATAACCATCATCGAAGGTGGCACCCTCATGGCTGGCAAGGGTAGAAAAAGGAGAAAGGTAGAAAAGGAGAAGGCGGACAGGCGTATTTCTGACACCTACGCAGACTCTCCCAACACCTACAGCGCTATCTGCTATTTCATACAATTAAGAAAATCTAGTATTTATATCAGGATACAGAGTATTAATGCTTAATGTAGGCTTAAGGTTTAAATGATTACTTTTGACATCAAGGATATCCATTGTCTGATGGAAATAAACAACGAGAGTGTGACGGTTATTTTTATTTGTTTGTTTGTTACGGTACTAGGGATTGAACCCAGGGCTATATCCTCAGTTCCTTTTATTTTTACTCTAAAATATGGTCTAAGTTCCCCAAGCTAGTTTTGAACTTGTGATTTTCCTGCATAACTCTCCTAAAGTAGGTGTGTACCATTAATGCCTTTGAAGGGACAATTACTACAATTAATAGTGTAACCCTTTAAAGAACGTGTATATATAAAAGCCAGGATTCATCTCACAGGCTATCACTTTAAAGAGTATTGGTTGACAGTCCATTTCTAGGCAGAATAAAGGTAGCTACAAGATGATGTCACTTTTGTTATAGCATACTGAATAATCCATAATGTTATGAATTCTCTTGAATCCATCAACCAAAAGAATTGAATTCCAGAGTGATAAGCCCCTCTGAGGACAGATGGCACATAGAAACTCTGAATTCTCACAGGGTGAAAGTGGGCAAGCTTCTTGGTTTAGAATAACTGGAAACTTCCAACCCAAGAAGAACTTACATATTCTCATAAGCTTTTCTCCACACTCTTCTTTCTGCTGGGTCTACCAGAAAGAGTAGGGTAGCCAGAGTCCAGAGACAGCACTCACCACAGAAGCACTGTGGGGCAGGTGGCTGGCAGCTGCTGGGGGACAGGCATGGCATGCCACAGACTTTCCTGGATCCATTTGCCATATGAAGCAATGCCTTAAATGGCTTGAGGACAGCAAAGTCCTCCACTTCCCACCGAGTGCAGGAGGAGCAGGAGCGATGCCGGGACCAGAAACCTTTCTTACTCCAGCAACCAGGTTACACTCCACTGCTTCAGGACAGAAGCAGGGGTACCTCACCATGGGACAAGTGCACAAACCCTCCTGGGCCCAGGACACTATACAGAGCACTGGGACAAAAGCAGGAAACCATCTGCCAACAGCTTGCAATGGACACAGGCAGAATCTGGCTGTTGCTGAGGTGGGGGAATATGCAATGTGGCACCACATGCTGACAGCTTGCAATCAAAGTTCAAGCTCTGTTCCTAGTGAACATGGATTGCTTTTCAATCAATATGATGGCAAACAATTCTAAGGTCACGGCCTATGTGTATACATTTATGTATGTGTATTTATGTGGGTCTGGAAAATCTTTTTTACACTTGAGAATATTCTGTATGTAATATATGTGAATATGTGCTATGTGTTTTATGTTTCCAATTATAAAATTAACATATAATATACAGTAATGTAATAAAGTGTGATATCTGCATAATAGAATAACATGCTACATTAGCATTACTGCATAGTATGAGACATTCTAGTCACTAAATGGGAAACATTCTGGGAGACCTGATGACACAGTTTTGTAATGGTGCGAAACAAACTTTACATGCGAGTAGTAAATATCCTTCAGGGAGACCATCTTCCTACGAATCTTATTCCTCAGTAAAGATGTTAGCATCATGGTGAAAATGACCATCCTCCCAATTTTTGTACAGATTTAATGTAATCCCAATCAAAATACCATTAGCATATGTCTTGGTTACTTTTCTCTCATTGCTGAGACAAACTACCTGACACTGAAAATTAAGGAAGGAAAGGTTTATTTAGCTCACAGTTGTGGAGGTTTCAGTCCATACTTGGCTGGCTCCAAGGCAGAGCGGTGCATGGCGGAGGGCAACAGCTTACGGTGGCAGAAGACAGCAAAAGCAGCAAGAGCAGAAAGGAGGGGGAACAAGGCTCTTTTCCCTTCTTACACTGTATGCTGCTACCCACCCACGCCCACACCATCTTGGTGTCTTCCTCTTGCACAGGCTCAGAATGTAGAACTGCTGAGTCACTTAGCCAAGCCTCTTGACCTCTCAAGTTAACATAATGTATCAATCATAACAGCACAATTCACAGAACTAGAGAGATGTTCCTAAAATTCCTTTGAAAACAGAAGAGACCTAGAATAGCAAGGTCAATCCTGACCAATAAAAGCAATGCAGAAATCCCTAAGACATGGTACGTAGGCAGAGACTTTATGAATAAAACCCAGACTACAAGGGAAATATTACAAAGAATCAACAAATGGGATCTCACCTTATTAAAAGCATTTGCATAACAAAAGAAATCACCAACTAAATGGAAACACAACCCAGAGTAGGAAAATTTTTAGGTCTCTCAGACAAAGAACTTATATCTAGAACATATAAAGAACTGAAAAAAATCAGCCATGCCCAAATTTAACAAAGCAACCCAATGGGCATCTGAGATGAACACATACTTGTCAGATGAAGAAATATAAATGCCAAATAAATATATGAAAAATGTTCAAAATCACTGGTTATTAAAGAGATGCAAATGAAAATAATGCTGAGATTCTCACTCCAGAAAGTGAAACAATGCCATTCTCACCCCAGAGAGAATGGCTATCAGATCAGCCAGCAGCAAACGTGGGTGGGGCCGTGGGGGAAAAGGAACCCTTCTCCACTGCTGGTGGGAGTGCAGACCGGTGCAACCACTGTGGAAATCAGTGTGGAGATTCCTCAAAAAGCTAGGATTGGAGGTCCCATTCAACCCAGCTGTTCCCCTCCTGGGGGTCTTCCCAGAAGAGTTAAAAGCATCACACCACAGCGATATACGTGTGCCCATGTTTATAGCAGCAGTTTGTCACAGCTACATCCTGGAAACAACCCAAACGCCCATCAACTGAGAAATGGATAAAAAAGATGCAGTTCTTTTATATAATGAAATACTACCTAGCCATAAAGAAGGATAAACTTGGGACTTTTACAGGTAAATGGATGCATCTTGAGACCATACTCACAAGTGAAATAAATCACTCACATATGTAAACACTGAATTGTCTCCTTGGTGTGAGAAACTGAAAGAGTCAGCAGGGGATTTAGCTCAGCAGCACAGCACCTGCCTGGCAAGCATGAGGTCCTGAGTTTGATTCCCGGTACCAAACACAAAAAATATATTAGAAACTGAAAGAGTAAATAAGGCCAAAATGTATAATAGATATTGTGAAATGGGAAGGTAATGTTCAAAAGAAAGGAGAAACTAGGGTTGGGGAAAGGGAGAAAGGGAGGAAGAGAAAAGGAAAAAAATACAAGGTAGTTATACTACTAGTTTCTCTTAGTTCACTGAAAAGAAAGGTTTGCACTAACATTGTTTGAATTGTTTATGACAAATTTTGTACTCTGAGCAACTACTTTGAAGATAACAATATACAGTGTATTAACTATTCTTATTCTTCTGTTATTTTGTTTTGAAATTCTGTTTTATTTTTTTCCATTAAAAAATGTCAGCATCAAGGAGGAACCATGTTGTCTGTGTGTTTAAGGTGATACCCCACACTGTTACTTGGTAGTCTCTCAGATGAAGCCAGGCTTGTATACATGGACTCTTGACTACAAACTAGCATTATTAACTGTTCAATAATTACTTCTGTATTGATCATTTTATATTGTAAATGAGTATCTCAGTTAAAAGTAACTTAACCCTTAAACTTATATTCATCTTTTGTGTGACTCTTATCAAAACAATGCATTTTCACAACCCTGCAGCAACATGTCCTGCTGAGTGGTGACATCAGCAGCATAAAGTTCCATCAGCAAAAACAACCAAAGCACCTAGAGATGTGGTTTAGATACTGACTGCATGTGTTTAGCACCGGCCAGAGTCACATTTAAACATGTGAGATTAAGAAAAGAAATCCAAGTAGGGCGTGGATCTGTAATCCTGACACTTGGCATTTCACTTGGTGAAAACTGGCTAAATTAAGTGAGCTTAGTTCTAGGGAAAATATAAATATGTTACATTATTTTTTTTGGTGCTTTAAAAATTTGTTTAACTGAAATGGACTTCTATTTACTTAACTGCAGTAACTTCTATTTATTTTATATATCTTTTCCCCATGGTGATGTACAGGCTCTTCAAGCCAATATAAATATTTTATAAATATCTGGCCATTTGGGTTTATACCTACATAACACCTCAGCATATCTTTTTGCAAGAAAAACACTGAAGAGTAAAGCCCCGACACAATTAACTAGGTAGAATGAAAAACTGCTCCAAATATTTGTTTCTGAGGTAAAGGCACCACATACCTGTTCAATTAAGAAAAATGTGTAAGTAGGGCCTAGAACACTTAGCCCTCAATCAGGTGCTGAATGGCAGAGCTGCTTGCCCAGCCTATGCCATGGATTCACGGGGAACAGTTTCCAGCAACTCAGGCTTCTTCCCATTGGTTCTCAGAAAGTGCGCTTCTCTGGGCGGGGTGGGCTGGCGCTTCCTTTGAACCCAGGTACCTTTTTCTCTGGCTTCCTTTCTCTGATCATTTTCCTTGACCTGTTTCAGAAAGCTATCTCAACCCTCTGAGTTTTTAATATGCTCAGTCTGCACCTTAATCCTTAGTGAGTATCTTGCCCTTAACTTGCTTGTTTACAACAATGCCAGCAGCATGCTGGGTAACACTGTAGACTCTTACTGTTTTAGCATGGTAACATTTGTGTGGCGTTCCTTTTTGCGCAGTACCCATTCCCTTGATGTTTGCAATATCACCCTTTTTGTAGATTCGCATGTATGACCCCAAAGGAACAACCTCATGTTTTCTAAAAGGTCTAGAGAACATACAACACAATCCCATCCCTCTTTCCCTTTGTGTTCATCATTTCGGCAAATGATGAAAATGGTGATTACTAGAAGATGGTGGTTCCAGCCGAAAGGCAACATGCTACATTCTTTTACCAGAATATAAAAATCACATACCTCAAATGTGTTCTTTTTGCTATTAATTCTAGGAAACAGTTCCTAGTGACAAAAGAGGTTCTCCTGTTTGTTGGGTAGTACTGATACTGTCCCCTCCTTTCTTTAGACAGGTGGAATGGGTCTGATTAGCTTGGCATCTATTATTTATAGGGGATTTTGCAAGCTCAGCATTGTGTAAATTATCCTGGTGTCTAGTGTGAGTTTCGTATCAGTCCTTCTCCGTGAGTACATACCGGTGCATCCTGGTCCATCAGATATGCGCCGTGGCCTTGGCTGACAGCTGTGCGATATTGTTGCTGGGCTTCTTCCTTCTCCTTAATCTAGAAGACAATTTAAAAAACCACCCATTATGCCGTGCATAGTGGTGCACACTGTAATACCAGCACTCGAGAATAAGGCAGGAGGACTGCCCTGAGTTTGAGGCCAGCCTGGGTTACATAAGTGAATTCAAGGCCAGCCTGCACTACATAGCAAGAGCCTGTCTAAAAAACGAAATAAAACAAAACAAACCAAAACAAACACCCATTATAGTGAGAGTGACTTCACAACAGGGAGCTGACAGGCGAGGCCTTGAGGCAACATAGAGAAATGGGCAGGCAGCTGGGTACTGCAGCCAGGATGACAGGAAAATGGTCAGCAGGGGCAAACTGGAAGAAACTGGTGGGGGTGGGGCTGGTGGCACTTGGCTGTGACGCCAGCACTCTGGGAGTGTGAGGCAAGAGGGTCGCAAGTTCAAGCTCAGCCTGGAAACTTGGTAACACAGTGTGGCTGTCTGAAAATAAAAATAGGAGAGGACTGGGGGTGCAGCTCAGTGCAAAGGCCCTGGACTCAACCCCTGTACCACATGAAAGAAAAGGAAAGGAAAGGCAAAGAATCTGAGAGTTGACTTTCACTGTACTGCACTTCGTAATGCATTTTTCTACCCATAATTTGAGCTGTGTGTAAAACTAGCACCTGTGCATTAACAAATTCCACTTATACCAGCCTATCTGGAGGGAGAAAAAAATCAATATTAGTTGCATACCTTTTGAGGCCCCATAAAACTGCAGTGTATCTTTGTCCTGTCTATGGGGTACTGTGCTGTGCTGCTTCAGAACTACTCTGTCTGACTAATACACTACACAAGGCAAAGGATCCACTGATCCCATTACAATTTCAGACTTTAACAGGGAAAGTTACATTAATGTTTTTTGAAAACAGAAAACTAAGTCTTAAAATGAATGAAAACATATAATAAGATCAACATGTATTTGTCTGATAAAAATTTGAACTAGAGAAGGACAAATAAGTAGAAATCTCTGCAATTCAGAATTAAAATATTTCGGAGACATGTAGGCCTGGTAGTGCACACTTATAATCCCAACACTTCGGGAGACTGAGGCGGGAAGGTTGCAAATTTGAGCCCAGGCAACATATTGACTTAGTGAGACCTTATCACAAAAATAAAAAGGGCAAAGACCCTGGGTTCAATCCTCAGTTACACACACACACACACACACACACACACGCACACGCACACGTACACACACACACACATACACAAGCACACACACATGCACACGCACACACACGCATACACACACACACAAATCAGAATCAGTAGTTGAAAAAACTGGAACTTCATAGTGAACAATAACGACGTTTATTGTACATGATAGGCTGTAACTGCAACCGCAGGCTAGTCCTTAGACAATGGATCAATTTTCACTCTTTCTGCTCTTCCTGGCTCTCTCTCCTCCTTCCTCCTCTGTATTCCTCTGTTTCTCTTTCTGGGTTTCTTTACAGTGCTGGGAATTGAATTTAGGATCTCAAAAATCCTGCCACTGAGCCACATCCACAGTGCAACCAGTTCTTTTGGTCCAACTTTTCTTGGACAATTACAATAATAGCCTTCACTTCAGCCTGACTTTTACAGCAAGGTACAGAGGATTCATTTTTGCAAAACTATATCAGGGTTCCATCAATTTTCAACTTTACTTCTCTTAAACTTTTGATACTGAAATTTTTTTTTTAAATTGCCTAAGCAAAGAGTTTTCAAGAGAATATGGTGAAAACTGGACAGGTAAGGAGAGAAACCAGCTAATCAATAAGGGTTGTTTACACAGAGGCCGGCTATGTGAGCTGGTTCTTTCAAGGAATATATATATATATATATATATATATATATATATAATTTTTAAAGGTTGCTGCTCAGTTCTAGAGCCATTGCGCCTCTGACAACAGAGATCTCGTGCCCTCACCTCACCCACTATGTGCTTCCCGTTGATGAATGCCTCAAAGCCACACACGGCTGCCTTGTCATCCAGGGGAAAGACGTACTTCGCCTCAATGGGCACGCAGCTTTGATTCGTGTAGGTCTGAAACACTATGACCTGAAGGACAACAAAGAAAGAATGCACATATTTGAATGAACCACATGGAAAACCTTTGCAGTAATGACAAAACTGAAAATATACATTGCATATACATTATACATGTTCGTTTTAGATTTCTTGTATTCTTTCTTATTTTGTACTTTGTATACATTGAGCTTTTCACATAAGAGAAATCATTAAGTACTTACGTTTGTGTATCTGTTACTCAACATTACAGCCTCAAAGTGCATCCATTTTCCTACAAATGACTCAAGCTTATCGAACTTCCTTATGGCAGGACAGGACTCCATTGTGTGAGTCCTTGAATTTTTATCATGTCCTCAAATTTCTACCCCTGCTTCAGAGGTTAATGTACTCTAACACTCCAAAGAGAGTCCACGTCAAATGACAAAATGCCAGTGACCAATATATTAAGGTGCCCACACACACATGCCCAGGGCACAAGGCTTAGACATACTGATTTAGTAGAGGCAACACAGCTCCTATTAAGATGCCTAGGGAAAAGCCCTTCCCATGTTGTGGACTTCTATGTGGTGGTGGTGGTGGTGGTGGGATTGTGCCCAGGACTGGGGCGTGCTAACACTGAGCTGCGTCCCCAGCCCTCTTCTCCTTTCCTTATTTTTATTTTGAGACAGTGTCTTGTTAAGTTTCCCAGGGCGGCCTCAGACTTGTGATTCTCCTGCTTCTGTCTTCCACAGTGCTGGGCTGACATCTGTACTGAACACTTATGAACTAGTTTTTCCTGGCCATATTATTTTCCAAACAAACATTACAATGTGCACATTTTCTTTAGTTCATGTAACCGCAATCAAATTCTCATTTATCACTTCTACCCAGCTATTCAGGCGTCACAGAAGCATAGGAGGCTTGGCTGGGCTTACCTGGGCTACAAAGTCTATTATCTTCCCCTTGATGCGAACACCTTCAAGAGGAACCGAGTTTCCAGAAGCATCCTGCAGGCCGGCCTTGACAGTGCTGGAAGGCTTGTGGTCTGGCATCTGGTAATCTGCATATTACAAGTATCAGTGCTAGCCTTTAAAACCATCCCTGCCCTATCGATTTTTGTTATCTTGACCTTTATTCCTGCTCTATCCCTGCATACATTACATTTTGGGAAAAAATGAACACGTAACATATTATTATTTTCAATAGCCAATTCTGAAATGTGAAGAGCTCTACATGAGAAAGAAGGGGAGCATCCTCAAAGCACTTGTGCCTTTTTCATTTTTAAACTTTACTCATTTATTTTGCAGTACTAGGGACTAAACACAGGACTTAAGATAGCTAAGTACTCCCCCATGGATCTCTACTCCTACTTCACTTCTGCCTTTTCTAAACAAGAGACTTGGAAGTGTCATTTTAAAAACATGGAATGGTGCTATTCCTTGAAAGATTTACACTTCAGCATTCACACACATACACAGAGGCTTACATTATCTTAATAAGCACAGCTAAAACATGAACTAGGCTACCCACAGGCCCTTGCCATACTGAAATGCTCAGTCACCAGTCACAGTTATTCATTGTGCCACAGAAGCATTCTGGAACAATATAAAACTATCTAGATGTTTTTCAGTCCAAAACGACTAAGTCAAACCCCTACCACTGCACACTGGAAAGTGTTCATACCTATTCCAACCAGTACAAAAATCAGACATGGAGATATCTATATATCTACATCATCTGTATCTGTATCTCCAGTCTTTTTGCGTACTTCATTTAACGAGAAAAGAATCTGAGTCGCCCCCTTGAACAAATATGAAGACAGACATTTTTCTGTGTGTGTGCACCTATGTGCACGCATGTGTGATACCGGGAACTGAACCCAAGGACTGTGCACTGAGTTATATCCCCAGCCCTTTTCATCTTTTCATTTTGAGAGAAAAATCTCCTTAAGTCACTAAGTTGTCCACGCTGTTTGAACTTCAGTTTCTCCTGCTTCAGCCTCTCATTGCTGAAATTACAGGGATACAATATGAAGCCCAGGTAATACATATACTTCTGATTAAAAAATATTTTAATGGGCAGGTAACTCAGTGACAGAGTACCTGCCTAGCATACATGCAAGGCTTGCATCCAGTCCCTGGCACTGAGTAAGTAAGTAAATAAATAATTTAATCACAGCCAAAATGAGGAAGGGGACACAGATAAGGATGGGGGTGGGGGCGGAGGCAGCAACTGGGATGGGTTATGGTTTGCGTCTGCATGTCCCCCAAAATCCACATGTAGTTATGGGGTGACTTTTAGAGTTTATGACTGATCCATGATCCAATGGTGGGATTATGGGTGTGAGAGCTATACCCACCCTAGGGCGGATAGTATATGTAAGGGAGAGAAAGAGGCTGCTAGCTGCCATTCCTCCCTTTTGCTCTTGCTGTTTTTGCTGTGTGCTGCCGCCATGAACTGTTGCCCTCTGCCATGTGCCACTCTGCCTCAGAACCAGCCAACTATGGACTAAAACCTCCAAAAACTATAAGCTAAATAAACCTTTCCTTCCTTTATTTTGGGCGTCAGGTATTTTGTCTCAGCAACAAGGAAAAAGTAACCAAGACAGATGGGGATGGGACAGGTTGGTTTGGTTTGGTTTGGTTTGGTTTGGAGACAGGATTTTGCTGTGTTACCCAGGCTGATCTTGAATTCCTGGGCTCAAGTGACCTTCCTACCTTAGCCTCCTGAGTAGCTGGGACTAAGCACACATCATCACAGCCAGTCTATTAATATGCTTTTCAGTTCTATTAAGCAATATTATAATAGCTTGGACTCATGAATTTCTCAGCTCTTACGTAACTATACTTCTACGGATACCTAAGGGGCTCATTACAGTCTGTGTTGGACTATCACTCTTCCTCGTCACCCTTACAGCACACAGATACCATCCTCATTCCCATCTGAGGGAAGCTGGACTGCAGACAGGTTACAAATTTGCACAGCTTACTAAGCAGTAGAGTTGACATTTAAATCAAGCTTCCTGACTCTAAAGCTGTCTTCTTGCCATTCTATTTATCTCAATTACACTTTTTGCACTTTTGACATCTTAAAATCGTTTCACGGGTGGTGTGGCTTAGATGTGGTTTGGCCCCCAAAGGTTCATGTTCTGGAAGCTTGGTCCCCAGTGCAGTGATGTGTAGGGCAGTTGGGCCTCAAAGAGGAGGAGTTTGCCTGGAGGGGCCTCCCTCCCTCTACCTTGCCCTCCATTTGCCAAAATCTGTAGGCTACACATATCTCTTTTCAATAACATACCTGGCCTCAAGTATTTCATTATAGTAACAAAAAACAGACAAATACCTCAGGCTTTAATTTTAGTTATACCTGAGGAGAACATTCTCAGTTTAGGGATATTAATGACAGAACATGGAATTTTGAGATCACCCAACCTTTCTCAAGCAACCTGGTTTTATGTGTATGAAATAAAAAAGAAAATAAAATACTTATGTGTGAGATTATAGATATTATCAGACAGGAATATAAATTTCATTGAAAATGCTTCACTCCTATAAATATTATCACCAAAAAAAACCCAGCATTCCAAAAAACTGTCTTACCTTCAACTTCTGAGGTATCTGAAGACTCAGGTATGTATTCCTCTAATTTACTATTGTCATGAGGGTGAAAGTCTTTTATTTGATCTCCAGGCATGCAAAATTTAATAATATACTTCACTTTAACCTGATTGGTTTTATATACAGCAAATTCATTATCCTAGAACAAATAGAAATTAATAGATAGTAGAAACAACAGACCTTCACAGGTAAGTGATCTCAAAATAGCAGAATTTTCACATTTGCTAACCTAGAAAACACTGAATCCAAACAGTAGACATATAATAATAATTTAAGTGAAAGGATAACTAATAAAAATAGGCTGTTCTTTGGGCATTCAGATCTCTCTTTGCCTTTTTTTTTTTTTAATCTGTTTTTCTATTAGTAATACTGAGGACTAAACCCAAGGCCTTAACCATGCTAGGCAAGGCAAGTGCTCTTCCACTGAGCTACACCCCCAGCCCTGCCTGTTTCTTGACAAATACCTCGAAGTCTGTAGGGACAGAGGCTGTTGCTGAAACTCCGTGTACACTATCATAGCCCAGAGGTGCTTCAGTTAAGGAGAAATCCTTCTTGAGTAAGTCCACACACCTTCCGAGGGCCACATCACAGATGACCAGGAGCCTGGAACCATCTGTCTCTCCTGGGTGTGAGTATTTAAGGCTTGTACTACATGTGACAAGAAATAAACACATATTCAGAACTTACAGGTACATGTCAACAACATGTTATTACATAAACAGAAAACACAGGTTAAATATATCTGATCCAAAAATCTGAATCCAAGATCTGAAATGCTCTAAAACATTTTTGAGTACCCAAAATGATGACCCAAATGGAAAATTCCACACCTTAATCTCATCTAATAAGTTGCGGTCAAAATGTAGGTACGCTAAAAATAGTGTATAAAACCACCTTTAGAATAGGTGCAGAAAGTGTATAGAAAACATAAATGGATTTCATGTTTAGACCCCCAAGATAGCTCATTATGCAAATACAAATATCCCTAGATCTGAAAAAAAATCCAAAAGTTCAATGCATTTTTTCTGGTTCCAAGCGTTTCAGATAAGGCATATCCAACCCACACTGTTGAAAAAAAGCTTTCCGAGTAAACCATTCTAAATATCATTGTTACTGAAATATCTCCAAATATTCCAGTTGTAACCTCATTATGGACTTACTTACTTTAATTGTTTGTAGTGCTAGGGATTGAACCCAGGGCCTCACAAGCACTCTGCCATGGAGAAACATACTCAGTCACATTTAAAAGTCGATACAAAACTGAGTGTGGTGGCAAATGCCTGTAATCCCAGCACTCAAGCAGGAGGATTACAAGTTTGAGCCAGCCTGGGCAATTTAGCATTTTAGTGAGACATGGTCTCAAAATAAAAAACGAAAAGGGCTGGGTATGTAGCTCATTACAAAGGCCCTGGGTTCAATCCCCATAGTGCAAAATATTTTAATATAACAAATGTATATATTATTCTTAATTATGCGATGCTCAATGCACTTTGTTCCTATGAAGAAATGAATTGTATTGCCCCTCCAAATCTGTTAGCTACTAAAACATACACATTTTGTTCTAGTCAATGACAGAGAAAAATAATCTACCTTATTGGTTTGGGAAATTATATTGAATTTTCTGCACTAAAGTTCAGAAAGGACATTAAATACCAAGTGATTAAGAACTGCTCAAAGGGAAAGACAGCCATTGTATTCACACAATGCCTCCTAAACCCAAATGTAGAAATAAAAATTTCAGCCAAGTATGGTGGTACACACCTATAATCCCAGCACTTAGGAAACTGAGGCAGGATGATTGCTGTAAATCTGAAGCTAGCCTGAGCTATAGCTAAAGGTTAGCCTGAATTACATAGTGAGCCTCTCTTAAAAGAAACCAATAAAGTAATTACTTAATTAATTTTTAACCTATTAATTAATTAAATTGACTGCATCTAGGGGATGGGAGCATTAGACATCTCTCTTCTCTTAATTAATTTTAAATGATTCCCAAATGAGAGATTCTAATTCCTTTTCTTTGAGGATTAGCAACTTTAATAAAACACATCTTGCCATTAGGAGCACAAGCTAGGGAATCCTCTGGGGGCACCATTTTAGGAACACACCTTTCTATTTATTTTATTCTTTTTTTTTTTTTTTTGGCGGTACTGGGGATCGAACTCAGGACCCTGCACTTGCTAGGTAGGTGCTTATTCCACTGAGCTATATCCCCAGCCCCCTTTCCATTTATTTTAAAGGTCGGGTCCAAAATGCCAAGCATTGCTGGAGGACCTTTCTTTGTTCCATCCCCTAAGACATATTTTTTAGAAAAAGAACCAGCTTCCCCCTTCCTTCTACACATTTCTTCCCTTCTGTGAGCATGTCTGTAGCTTACAAACACCCTGGAATCCTCCCCACCAAACCAGCATTGGCTCTGCCCTCTCAACCTCATCTCCGTCCCTCACCACCCTCTTCACACAGGAGTCCAGACACTATATCTCTTGCTTCTCAAGCCACTACCCTTTGCTCTGTTTAGATCTCTGCTTTGTAAACAAGGACAACCAGCAGAAAGCTGACTGCATCTAGGGGACCGAGCATTAGACTTTTCTCTTTAGGCTTCTTCACTGCAGCCACCCTGTGAGTCCTTGAGGACTTCAGCTTCATTAGAATGACCTGAATGTCCACAAAACTATGGCAGCATTTAAAAATTTTACCTTGTACTATTTTGCACAGAGGAATGTATAATTTAAATCTTTAAAGAATAATAATATAACCAACTACATATGCAGGTGCTTAGCTTCTCCTTGTGGGAGGAGTTTCTGGGCTGAAGACGTGTGGATGCCGGCTCTGGAGAAAGACTGACTGCAGAGATCCAGCTTGTCCTGCATCCCCTTTCTCTATTTGTTTTTTTTTTTTTTTTTTTTGAAACAGTCTTGCTGTGTAGTTTAGGCTAGAGTTGACCTCACAATGTAGGCTGGCTTCGAACTCATGGTGATCCTTCTGCCGCAGCCTCGAGTGCTGGGATTATAGTCATGCACCACTATGCCTGGCCTTGCATCCCATTTTAGCAGTACCTTCTGAGGCAAGATCCTCGGGGTTCCCATTTGGGATATGAGGATAGTAGAGGACTTACTTTACGGCATTGTAAGGGTTGAGTGAGAAAGTATATGTAACAACTCTAAGGAAAGTATAATGACTAAGATAATTTCAAACATAATTTCCCCAAACATGCACCGCAAAAGATACTTCTATGGTATACTGAGAGAACTGGCTGCATTTTATGATCTGTATCATGGGTGAAAAACCCCTTCACCAAAGAGAGATGGAGGAAAAAATACAGCAGATTTAGTAGTGATTCCTGGGGGATGAGCATGAGTAAGGGGTGTAAAAGACAGATACGAACCCAAGTGAGTCACTGAAGTAAATACCACTCCCGAGATTCCCAACATCTGTCCTTTGCACTCCACGGTCTTCAACTACTTTGGGTAAAAGCAACCCTCTGAAAAGAAAAGAGCATTATAAAGATCTGCCAGAAAAAGGAATCTTTTATTATAGCTTCATAATTCTAGTGGGACAGATGCTAATTTAAAAGCACAACATGCATAACCTTAAGAATGTGTGTCAAACTATAGCTGGCACTCTGTACCTGTGGGTCCACTTCCAGAGTCACCCAGGGGTTAGAAATACTTGGAAAAAATTAACTTTGTCTCCACCACACACATATAGACTTTTTGCTAGTTGCTACTCCCTGAACAACATGGTATAACAGCTATCCCTGTGACATTTTTACTATATTATAAAATGTAATATTTTATTATATAAAATAACAATTTTATTGTAAAAAGGTGTTATAGGTCATCAAGACATAATTTAAGTATATCAGAGCAACTACACAGGTTTATGGAAAGATTACACCGTGTTATATGAGACTCTCAAGAACGGGTATATTCTGGTGAGAGGTCTTGGAAACAATTTCGCAGGTACACCAGGGACTACACAGTCCTCCAGTGGAGGTCCGTGTGCCAAAGAAACATCAGCAGCCATGCTTCTCATCATGGTCAGCTTCTGCCTCCTGCGGGGAAGGCCCAGCATAAGCCCCATGTCCATATCGACTGCATCTGCCCCTCACTTGGGCCCTTGTGCAGGTTTCTGCTGGGCTTCTAGCTTCAGAGGACTTTTCACAGTCCCAGTGAAACCACAGTTATCCCAGAAAGGCAGGTAAAGAGGGAGACTTTCTCTTTTATGATATAAACATCTATTGTTAATTTGTTTTTGATACAGTTTCATCATAGCTCCCAGACTGGCCTTGATCTCCATGAACTCATGACCTTCCTGTCCCAGCCTCCAGACTGCTAGGACTGTAGGTGTGCACCACCATGCCCAGCTATGAACATTCACTGTTTGAATTTTATGTTAAGAGGTTTTTGTTTTTTAGGGTTTTTTGTTTTGTTTTTGCAGTAGTGGGAATTGAACTGAGGGTCTTAAGAAGCTTCCTCAGCTCTTTTCATATTTTAAATTTTGAGACAGCGTCTCACTAAGTTGCTGTTTCTCAGGCTAGGTTAAAACTTTTAATGTTCCTGCTGCACCCTCGCAGAGTACTGGGATTACAGGTGTGCTATCATGCCCAGTTTATGTATTTCTTAACAGCTTCTGGTCTGTTTGCTTTGTTTTGCAGTGTGGGGATCAAACCCAAGGCCTCATATATTCTAAGCAAACTCTCTACCACTGAGCTATATCTCAGCCTTTAAATTCCTTAAGTACTTAATCAAAGGATATAAAAATACTCAAAACTCCCCCTTGCACCTGTGACTTCAGTTTTAGCCCTAATATTACATTATTCAACACAAACAGAAATTGGAATTGAGTATAATAATTCGCAGTATATGGGCACTAATTTTTAGACCTATTTAAGTGTTCGCATATCCCAAGGTTAGATACATACGGAAGAGTCATGAAATGACTCTTTTCATGCAACACAGACTTCAGGAAATAATTGTATCTGTATAACACACTTTTTAAAAAATTACAAATACTGGCCAGGTGTGGTGGCACGCCTGTAATCAAAGCACTCTAGCATGCTGAGGCAGGAGGATTACTGTGAATTCAAGGGCTGCATGGGTCACAAAGTGAGTTCACATCAGTCTGAACTGCATAGTGAAACCCTGTTTCAAAAAGACCAAAAAAAAAAAAGTAAAAAAATAACAAATACACTCAAATGGGGAATTTATTCTTCAATAATGACTTGAAGTATTTCTCTACAAAAATTCTAATGGACCATTTAAAAAAAAAATTCTAATGGATTCAAATACAATGCACCAAATTTTAGATACTGTAAGAGAATAAAATTTTTTCCTAAAACAAAATAAAACAAAGATATAACTTAGATTACTTACCTAATGATGAAGTACATGATTTTCTCTAGAATACACTAAATTATCTGCTTTTAATTGAAAAGACTCATGTCCTTGGGATCAAAGGACTTACACAGTTTTTCTTATTAGTACGGGGTTTGCAGTAATGTATTTTGCAACCATCTTGTGGAGCTGGTACATGTAAAAAACACAGCTTGTTTCTTTTCTTTAATTCCCTGACCTACCCGTTCCCTCCCTCCTGCTCTAATTCCTCCTTTCCCCTTTTTCATTCATGTTGATATTATTAACCTTAGTTCATGTTTATAGCATATGATGCTCACATCCACTGAGGTTATTAGGGCTTTATTTATACCTTGCTTTGCTCAAATGAGCCACACTATGTAGAACTTAGTGTTGATTTATTTCACTCAACGTTATATTTTCCATGTGCATCCATTTTCCTATAAATGTCTCAAATTTGTCCTTCTTTATAGCTGAGCAGTATTACATTATATATAGGTACCATATTTTCTCTACTGAATCATCTGTGGATGGGCTGCTTCAGGGATTTAGCCATTATGAACTGTGCTTCTATAAACATTGCTATGCATGTATCACTGTAGCACAATGTCTTAAACTTTATGGGGGAGATATGTAGGAGGAAGATAGCTGGGGCATACAGAATTTTTAATTTTAATTCTTTGAGAAATCTGCATATGGATTTTCCTAATGGTTGTACTATTTACATTTCCCACCAACAGCCTAGGTGAGTTCCTTTTTTACCACAAGCACGTTAGTATTTGTTATATGATCTATACAGTTTGGAAAAAGGAGGAAAGAAAGGCAGCTCACCCTTATGAGCCTAAAATTTTAGAACGCTAAAGAGGCCAAATGCTTACCGGGACAAGATTCCCACAATGTTTCGTACAGGAGACCCGTGCAACAAGGACCTCACGTTGCCAAGTGTGCTCAAAAACTCTGTGGCTTCATTCACTCTGCCAACACTAAATATCTGCAAGATGTCTACTGGAGTTTTACTGTAAGAATTAGAAGCAAAACCTTGACATTGCATAAGCAGAAGCAAACAAAAAAGTCAGAATTTAATATGAAATCCCGAAAACCTCAAATGTTCACTGTCTGGGAACCAAGTCAGTGAGTCACAATAAAATGTTTCTTAGCAGTCCTACACAGACATTAAGAATCACATGATTAGAAAACGTGCAAAAACTTTTCAGTAAGATGAAGTCCCAGTTATTGATTCTTTGAAGTGTTTCCCTTGCAGTTTCATTTTTGTTCATGAACTCTCTGCCTACTCCTATGTCTTCAAGATTTTTACTTACCTTCTCTTCCAATAGATTCAGTGTTTCTGTTTTAACATTGAGATCTGTGATCCATTTTGACTTGAGTTTGGTACATGGTGATAGACTTGGGTCTATTTTCAGTCTTCGGCAAGAGGCAAGCCAATTTCTCCAGCACCATATATTAAAGAGGCTATCTTTCTTCCAGTGGGCTTGTTTGGCCCCTTTGTCAAATATTAGGTGGCTGAGTGTGTTTGTGGTTGTGGCTGCATCTTCCAGTCTGTTCACTGATCTTCAGGTCTGTTTTTGAGCCAGTACCAAGTTGATTTTATTACAGTAGCTTTGTAGTATAATTTCAGGTCAGGGATCGTGATTCCACCTGACTTGTCCTAGTGGCCCGGAATTGCTTTTGCTATTCTGGGTCTCTTACATATGCAGGATGGCTAACATGGTTGCACTATTGTCTCATGTCACTTTATTCTAAGGAACTATCAGTGATTAGTTGTTTAATCAATCTAGTATGTCTACTTGCCTTATTCTGAACATATACTTTGAAGTTATCAATGTGTAAACAATAACCATTGTTAATCTTGTCACCTTATCTGTAATTCAGTTTTTGTACTGTTCTTGTGCTACTTTGTGTCTGTTTGCTAATGTTTTCATTCTTTTACTTTTAAAAGAAAAAACATAAGGATAAGACAAAATTTAATATAAAATATATTTTTTTCTCTGAAATAAAAGATTTTATTGAGCTTTTACAGACGATGGCCAGAAAAAGAAAGGGTCAGATCCCACAACAAGTTCCTATGACTACCAGCAACAGGGAAAGGTAGCAGGTAGAAAAATGTCCCTATAGTAAAATATAAAGTTTAAAAGATCATAAATCTTTATGCATACTGTGATGTCAAACTTGGTCAACTATATAACAAGGAAAACATACAAGTTCATTCATATGCCTATATGCATTATAACTGAATGGGTTCACTCAACAAACATAATCTATACTGGATATTCTAGGCATTGGCAATAAGAACATGGCCATTGGCTTCATGGAGTTTTCATTCTAATACAATAAAATTACAAAATTATCAAGTATCTTGTTTTATGTATTAAGGAAATGTTATGGTTTATACATTGTGTTAACTTGGGGAGTCTAGAGGTTTGGCTGAGTGACTCAGCAGGAAGCCAAGGTCCTTACTTTGTACACATCCTGAGCCTGTGGAAGAGGAGGGCATGGAGAGTCTGTGAGTGCTACATGCCCCCTGGGTGGAGGTAGGCTCTTTACAAGGTAAGGGAGAGAAAGAGGCTACTTGCCTGGGATTCCTCACTTTTGCTGGTTGTTTGCTGTCATGAACATTTGCCCTCTGCCATTTGCTACTCTGCCTCAGAACCAGCCAAATATGCTGCGCCGCAGTGGGCCCCGTGGCTGCCCCGCAGTGGGCCCTGCGGCTGCTCCGCTGTGGGCCCCGCGGCTGCACTGCAGTGGGCCCCGTGGCTGCTCTGCTGTGGGCCCTGTGGCTGCTCCACTGCTGCTCCGCAGTGGGCCCCGTGGCTGTTCCACTGAGGGCCCCGCTCAGGGCACCTCATGGACTGGACCCGCCCCCACCCATAGCACGACAACAGGGTGGAGCTGGGTGGTCTGCTGTGAGCTTATGTGCTTTCCCACCTCCAACCATGGCAGTTTGTATACACCCATGTATGTTATAGTATAGTCTGAGGCAGCTATATCTCTTCCCAAGGCGAGAGTCCAAGGATATAGATAAACCCAGGAGTACAGTTATTATCACAGGGAAGATGACTGATTGAGTGGTAGGGCAACGGAGATGAGGGAGGAGAAAAATTGAATGATC
>PVLD010011456.1:0-65193 GCA_004027595.1 Dinomys branickii
GGGAGGCGGGAGGGACCGAGGCGGCCGTGCTCCCACTGCGCTTGGACCGAGCCAAGCTTCTTCCCTGCGGGGATCGTCCCTGGCTCCCAGCGTCTGGGGCTTTCCCATGTCTCGCCCCGGCAGCCTGGTCCGCCCTACCACATCTGCCCCGGCATCTCAGAGAAATACGCCCAGTTCAAACTTCCCAGCCGAGGTCCCGGCATTCACGCTCGCCAAGTCTGTCTCGAGCTGGTGGTGTTTATTAAGGAGGTTCGCTCCCTTGCTGCTCACCTGGTCGCCATCTTCCCCGGATCTATTTATTGTGTTTTGAAATATGTATTTACCTACTTTCTGAAAACAAATTTTAAACCTAGATATGTCTTCACTTTTAACCCTGCACTAAAAACATCATGCGTTCTTTATCTTTGTCATGATTAAACTCCACCAACCTGTGTCTCTTCCTTTGTGCAATCACTAATGCAACACGAGTTTGGGGAGCTATCCTGTGTTCCTGTCGCTGTACTAACCCCTGGGAAGAAAATCTAAGCTAGAGATCACTCTAACCATATATTTCACACGACAAATGCCAAGGTAGCTAAAGGCCCCTATACTGTGTTTTGCATATAATTTCTGACATGGCAAAATCTGTAGACTAGAGTCAGAGCCACTTCTGTTTATGGTCAATGATCTTTCATGAAGAATCCTTGCTCTGGGAAAGATGATACGTTTCCATATTCTCCTTAGTGTTCTTCAAGTGTTATATTTGTTCAATAAATGCTTTTGTTTGGCTCTGGCTCTTTTCTGAGATATCTGTTCAATGTAGGTGTGGATTGAATTTATGCATTAGTATGGAGGAAAGTTAATGGATTCACCAGACTGATAAGTAGGGCTGACTTCACCTTTCTGTTGAAGTGGCTTCTAAGGCACGCCAAGGTCAGAGGGGAAAGTTCTGGCCAGGAGTGTTGCTCACAAGTTGTAAAGTAGGTTCGAGCAAAGCAGATCAGTGATTCCAGTGCTGCCGTTCCTCACGCAGTGCTCTCAAGCCTCGCTGAACGCCACTTTTGTTTGAGCTCTGGGGGTTGGGGCTGATTGATGACTTGCTGAGTTCAAATTTGTTTTTTCCTTTTGGGTAGATGCCCAGAGAATTCACAGACAGAACTATTAGTGAATAAAATTTTTGCTTTTAAAAGTTGCAATTGTATAGTTAATATCCCATGAACTTAAAATGGAATCTATACTGAATGACATAAATACTTAAAAGGAAGAAGTTAAACTTTCCATGATTTTGACTAAAAGATTAGACAACTGGAAAATTGGGCTTACATGGGTCCTCATTATCTGCTCTTATTGCAGTTTGTTGGATTATATGTTTATGAGAAAAAACACACTAAGCAAACACAATTCCACGTATACCTAATACTACCTGAACATATAACACAAAAACATAGCAATCATAAGTTGGGAAGCAAAACTATAATGACTAACTTACAGTTAAGAAAACTAGCTAGAAAGTTGAATACTGTTGAATGTAAATGTAATGCAATGACCTTTCATATTATGTCAGATTTTACGATGAGTAAGGACCACGGAAACCTTGCTACGGTTTGGATTTCATCCACACGCAGTTTAGATTAACTTCTTATCTTTCCATTCTAATTTCCTCAGAAGCTTCATTTTATAGCTTTGCAGCTGAGCTCCAGGAAAGGTGATTAAAATTCAAATAATGAAAAAAAGTAGAGGAAATTGGGGTGATTTGGTCTAGAAAAGAGAAAGCTTGTGATGAGTTAATTGCTGGTAAGTAGATAATGGTGATTAGACTCTTTCTCTGTCCTCATAGTACAGGATAATAGGTGGAAGTATATAAATATTCCTATAAAATTTTTTAACAGTGACTTACGTACCTAATGTATTTTCAGATGTTAACATGTTGTGAGTTTTATTAAAAGTCAAGGACTTACTGAGGGGTCTCTTACTGTAAGTTTTACTTTTGTTTTACAGTTATCTTTCCCAAAAATTCATTAATATAATACCGAATCTATTTAGGTTTTCAAGACTTAGTATTTTCAGTGAAGTTTCTTGCTTATATCACTTTAAAATTAAGATCATCAGTACTGACCTTAGGGCTGGGGACATACCTCAGTAGCACAGCACTTACCTGGCAAGCACAAGGTCATGAGTTCTATTCCTGGTACCACACAAAACAAAACCAAAAACAAAACAAAACAATGACATTAAGTTTATCACTTACAGATATTAATATGTTCATTTTCAAAGTTCAGAATTATTTTTCTCATTAAATTTTATAACAGCGGAAGACTGTGATGAGTTGTACCATGTCGAAATGTTAAGAGAACAAAGTTCTAGAAATTATTATGAAAATAGTTACTTTTGATGATGCATGTCCATTCTTCTGTTTACAAACAAGAAAGGTAACCTGAATGTGAAAATAGCTATATATGCATTTATATGGCTTCAAATATTGGGTGTGAATGTATATTTTTATGTTTGCATGGGTATGTGTACATAGAAATATTTGTGAAGGTACGAAGAAGGTGGGATGGTATAAAATGTTAACTCTTGAATCAATTATTTATGAAAATGTGAGTGTGAGCAAATCTCTTCATACATTTTTAAACTCAAACACCATGAGCAAGGTGATATTAAAGCTCAGAATAGGTTCAAATTGATTTTTGAGTAATAGATATACAAAATAGGTTGAATATTCCTTATTGAGTTCATGAGTCTGCTGAAGGTAGAACAGATTTTTTGGGAAATACAATCCATTTCTATGATAACTGATTATTTTATTCCTATTTGAAGGAAAATAGGTGGATTTTACATTTAAATGAAGATATCAGTATTTTGATAATGTCAGTGATAAGTTCTGGGGATTGCCGGAGTGGTGTGAAATACAGTAATTTTATTATGCAGTCCTCTGTCCCGTGGGAGGATGTAGGCACAACTCACGGGGGTGGAAGCTCTTCCTGTAAGGTAATAGTTGAGGGAATAATTGTGAAAGTTGCTTTCCTGTGCTGAAAAATAAACTAAAGAAGAAAAAAAATATATAGTGCTGTATTCAAGCTGAATATAGTTTATAAATTAACAAAATTGTTTGCTTATGAACATTGGCTATTAAAGTGTTGGGGAGTGATTTTTGAGAAAATGTCCTTAAAATAGTTTTGCAGCAGAACATTAGCATGTATTAATTATTATTATTATTATTATTATTTTTTTGTCTTTTTGAGACATTGTCTCACTATGCAGTTCAGGCTGGCCTTGAGCTTATTGTGCAGCCCAGGCTGGTCTGGAACTTGCAGTGATCAGTTCTGGGATTACAGGTATGTACTACCAGGCCTGGGAGCAAGTACTAATTTTTAAGACTTGTTTATTTTCTCTGTTAAAGCTATAATTAAAATTCATTAACACATTTTAAAAAGATCATAGCATTTAGATTTTTGTTTTTCTTAATATAAGACACAAACTGGATCCTTTAAAATTAGTAATAGAACATAATAACAATCTTAATAGGAGGTAACATGAAGATAGTAAAAACTATATACTAGAGGACAAAGTTGCTATCATTAAAATGTAAGTTACTTATTCCTATACACATAGGCTTCCAGCTACAATTATTCAGATTTTACAACACTTAGTTATCTGCTGTGTTTCCCTCCCTCCCTCCTACTCTTCCTTCTTCCTGCCCATTTTATTTTAATACTAAATGAGTCTGCTTATTAAAGTTTACAAACAAAAGCTAATCTATAGTGTTAGAATTCAACATGGTGTTTGCTTTGGAGGGAAGGGGAAAGTTATGATTGGAAAGTGCTGTGGGTACATTGTCTTTGGCTGTGATGTACTTTTGTACACTTTTCATTTAATTGCACCTTGTTAACACTTGACAGAAGTGGAGGTTAGAGTAATAGGTTCATTTTTTATTATTAATTGAGACTGATAATTTAAAACTTTGAAAGCCTACCACACATTAAAGTAGGCTTTGCATTTATAACGTCACACACTACTGATGGTCCATCCCTCTCGTCACAGTCTAGTGGGGAAGGCAGGCAGCTAAACCAGCAACTTTATTAATGCGTATGCTACAAAATAAAAGCAGCCCTCAAACTCTGATGGATTAAATAATTTAGCAAAAACTTCGTATATGATGTATTATGTTGTAATTTGAAGTAATGCAGAGATTTTTCTAGAAAAAGAAGATTGCAAATGTGTTCTAGCAGAGAAATATCCCATGAATGGCCCAGATATGAGAGAATGAAGTAGTCCTTTGTTTAACTGGAAGTTTTACAGACTTACTCAATCCAAGTTCTCATGACATGGAAATATTCATTTGCTTATTTCCTGTCCTTTGAAACTGCATTTGCAATTTCTTCTCAGTGTGGTTTGCACATTGGAAAAGCATAAGCCTTTCTTCTTTAGCTACTGTATTGATTAAGTCTAAGACACAACAGCTCAAAGAGATATAATGTACTTATCTGATATGTAAGTATCTGGAGTTTCATAATGGTTTAAAGCACGAAAACTGTTACGAGCTCAGTAAGTTATTCTGTGATCGAGTTCTGTCTATTGTTCCCAGGTTATTGTCCTAGGAGCCCTAACTCAGTCCTTCGTCTATCTTCTGTCCCATGGGATGATAATAATTTTCCTTTGGGAAAATGATGTGAAAGTTTTTAACATAATGTCCATCTTTTATGGATGCTAACATGGTCTTATTTCCACAGTTAACTGCAGGGTAAGTTAGATGGTGTAATCTTTAGTTAGAGGGTCTATACTATTCTAGAACAATGGCAGAATGGACCTGTGGTGGGGGGAACAACCAGCAGCAAGTCACAACTGCTCATTAATAAAAGTCTGCTGTGATTGTGCAAAATCTCCCATGAAACAAATAGAGAGTAATGGGCAGCAGAACATGAGTAGACTTTTCTATCAGAATTACATGTATTTGTCTTTGAGAACAGTGTTGCATTGATATGTTACAATCAAAGGATTCGCACAATCACATTTTCACTTTTAAAAGGACATTCTGGATATGGGTTAGAAGAAGACCAGAGAGAAGGAAACTACTTTCGATGTAGTGGCAGAGATCTAGTTGAGATACCTTGCTGCACTGAACTAAAGGAATTTGGAAGGAGTACAACAGATCAGATGCAGAGGCATGTATGGTCTGTAATGATTAAAAACATGGTCATGGATGAGGTAGGGTGGAAAGTTTAGGGGAAGTAATCATGATATCAAAGACTGTCAGGTGGGGAGAGTCACAACTGCTGAGTAAAAAGAGGGAAAATTTAGTCAGAAATAAAGATAAAATTCATTCACTGTGCTAATTGAGGAAACCGCACAAGGCTATATTCAGTCTCAAATCCCGTGTATAAAACTTTGTTCTATGGGAAGAAGGGGACCCTGAGAAGAATCAAAATTTAAGGGTAGTGAGAGAAAATAGAAGCAATGTTCACTGTCAGCTTTTTGCTAATTCATATTCAATCAATTTTATCTCAACCCAATTTACCAAATATTATTTTACAGAAAAGCAAGTTACCATTCATGGATTTTCTATGCTGTTGATTACTAAAATATTGCCCTTGGTAGATCTACAGTTTACAGCATCTTCATTTTGTTGAGAACACAGAAAAACATCAATTTTTTGGTGAAATGCTGAAAAAAGAAGGATATTGCTACTTCAAAGTTTGAAGTTGGGCAAAACAGGAAGGAGGAATACCGGAAGTTTGAGATGTGTTGTATTTCAATGGAGAGAGAGTCTCAGGAAGAGGGTGACTTAGCAACTTGGCAAATGCTCAGAGTCCAGGGGACACAAAGGTGGACAGATGACTGAAGATTCGGTAATAAGGGCTCTCTTGCCATGCTCCATGAGACCAGTTTGATTGGGACAGTTGGGGCCAAAGCTAGACTGGAGAGCACTGAAGAGAGATTAGGGTAAAAAGTGTAAATTTTAAGTATAGACTCTAGTTTTAGTAGTTTGGTTGTGAACAACAATAAGTAGTTATGAGGAACAGTGAGATTTGGAAATCTGAGGGTGTTTGCATACAATAAGGAGCACTGGAGAAGAAATTACAGTGTTCAGTACAGCATATTACTGGAGAGGGTGGGAGCAGGAGCATCCCGCAGAGGAGGCGCAGCTACTACTGAAAGAAAATCCCTCTGTCCCTAGGCTCACAGTCATGAGTTACTAATATCCTCTTTTCTAAAACCACTGTTCTACTCTTGTATTACAAATTAGAAATCTGTAACCATTAGACTTGTTTCTCTATACATCACTTGTCTTCTTCTGGATGCTTCTGAGATGGCCTAGCTTTCAGCAATTTGATTATGATGTTTCTCTGTGTAGTTTTCTTCAGGTTGCTTTTGATAGAGTTTTGTGGAGATTGGGTGCCTTTTAATTTTACTTAAGGTATCAGTAAGGTGGAGAAGTCCCTATTGGATGACTGACTGTTTTTTTTTTTTTTTTTCAAACCATAGCAGACATTTATTTCGGAGTGAATTTGGATTTTTCCTTAAAACTGGATTTCTTTTCAGATCATAGCACACATTTACTTTGGAGTAAAGGAAGAAATTTTATCAGAAGTTTCCCTAGAGGTAAGGCTTGAAAGATGAGAAGACACAAACTAGGAGGAACTTCTGGCTTGCACAGAAAGACTGAGGATACAGACCCTGGACTAGCTGAGAGCTGGTGTTCTGAAGACAAGGACAGGAGATAAATGGTCTTGGAGAACCGTGAGAATTTCCATTCTGCGAAGCAACAACAACAACCAAGCAAATAAACCCCATATGCCACACTTCAATATTCCCAAGTTTAGATAGAGCCACACTAAAGAATTTTACAAATGCTGTGCAAGCGTATGGTTAGGACTGGAAATTCTCATACAACATTTTTGACGGTAAAAGTTACTATGAATTTTTTTGATAGGCAATTTAACAATGTGTGTTTCAATTTAGAAATATTATTTCTCCTTGTACTTCAAATCTTTCCATTTGCATTTAGAATCTTTGCATTTGCATTTTAGAATCATGCATTACTTCTGTATTAACAACCTAAAAATCATTTAAACGGGTGTCTTCTGATGAGTCATGTTATGACCCATATACTCCATATCTGAATATTTAGGCTGGGGCAGAAGCAGCAGAGTAGCACAAGATCTTTAAAAAAAACAAGTATTTCAAGGTGGAATTAAGCAAAGAATTCAAGCTCTTAGAGCAGCCACGATAATGTTCTATCAAATATAAGAACTGAATGTAGAAGAAATCAGCTTAAAAGCAATTTCTTACTTTAATTAAAAGTGTGTTGCTTGAACTACTTTGAATATAACAATATGCAATATAACAATTGTTGATTACCTATCATCTTTTGAAATTCTGTATCTTTTTTAAAAAGAATAAAAAATAAAAAAAATTAGAAATGATACAGAATTTAAAAAACAAGATGATAGGAATTAAACAATGGTTATTGTACTGTATATTGTATATTGTTGTCTTCAAAGTAGTTGTTCAGATTGCCAGATATAAACATGCAAAATTGGTCCAGAAAATTAAGCGATTAACTATTCCTTTCAGTAAACTAATTTTTAATGTTTTTTAAAATTCTCTTTAAAATTAATGGCAAAAAAATGCTAGAAAAGCTTGGATTGGACAGAGATGATTGACTTTTTTCTGTGAAATAAAAGGTTGTTCATCTGTGAATAAGAACATAATTAGGATGTCAAACATTTGAAAAGAAAAAACATTTACTGTGAAAAATGTGAGGGTATAGTTAATATTAATGACTATCAATATATAGTCTACTATTTTTCAGCTTTTGCTATATTCTCATTAAGAAGTTCTTGCTCTTTGTGGTGTAAGTATCACAGAGTCAGTTGGAGAAAAAACCCTCAGAAACACAAAAGAAAGTGGAAATTATGCCTGGTGAAACGTGGAATATTGAATCTGTTTTATAGGGAAGGAAGTCAGCAGAAAAAGCATGTTGAATGTAAAGGAAATAAATAAGGTTACTAAATAATTAAATACTCTGAGATGATCAAGGAATAGCTATAGATTTATGACTTAGAGACAAGATGGAGATCATTAGTAGTTTTCTTTTGGACTGGAATTTTCAAAGGAATTATTTGAAGACATCATTTTGTCTCTTAGTTAAAGACACTACTTTTACATGATTGTAGCCTTTAATGCCTCTTTAAAGAGCCCAGGATTGGGTCTTCTAAGAAGTGAAATGTGTGCTTTGGTTACAATTAATGGTGTCTGTACCTGAAAGGAGGAAGGAGTGTTCTGGCAAGGCCTTGTATTGTGGTCCCAGAATGTGTAAAGACAGCTGTAGCATTCATTTATTTGAGTATTCCTCAAACAAGAGACTCACAGAATCTGTGCTGGCTATTTTATTTCTTGTTTTGTTTCCACTAGCCCCTAAGGGGACAGCTGTTGTGCAATGGCTCAATAATTTACACAAATGTGGAGATTCGACTCTTTGTTGGCCAGGCCAAGGTATCCAGTGCTACGGTAACGGCCTGAAGTGTAGTGAAATGTGTTGTTTCTTAGGTATCATCATTTTTCAGGGATGTTTTGCCTGAAGGATGGAAAGCAGCAAGAATCTACTGAGTTCCATTACATGTAATAATTTGAATACAGGGATCATGACTGATGATACTATGGCATTAAGATTGTAAAAATGATGGGCTACTCTTTATTATTATTATTTTTGACTTACAAATAGACAAAATTTGGTGGTCAAATGGAGAAACAATATTCATGGTGCCACTCTCTACTAATGAAATTTCGTGTAATAAGTTTTCACTTTTGAAGGCTGTAATCTAATTTACCTGGGCCATACTACTTTAACTGGTGTCTACTGGATTTCATTTTCAAGGTAACTTGGAAATTTAAAAAAACTCACATTAATAGTAATTTATTATGCTTTCTTTTAGAATTTCTATGTCTAATATATAGTACTTTAGGAAAACTTATAGGTAATAGGGCTGTAGGAAATTTGGGTGAGTTTACAGTTAAAGTGAAGCATACCTATTATTCTATATTTTATATTTAGTTGTCCTTTTAAGGTTATAGGGTGTAAAGGTTGAGATCTAAAAGGTTCCCTAAAAGGCTCCTGTGTTCAGAGATGTTCATGCTTTTGGAAGGTGACTGGGTTATGGCAATGTTATACTCACACACGGATTAATCTAGTGAAGAGTCCAGAGCTGAATGTGTTGTTAAGAGGGGGGATGTGGCTAGAAGGGGAAGGGGAGTTACGGGGAGTTGAGAAGCCATAACCAGGAAGGGTGTATCTTATCCTTGGCTCTTCCCTTCTCTGTCTGCTTCCTGGCCATCATGATGCGAGCAATTCTTCTCTGCCAGGCCCCTCCACCATGCCCTTTCTGCCATGGAGACAGCTGACTGTAGACTGAGTCTAAAAATCATGAGCTAAAATAAATCTCTTAACTTGCAGTGAGAAAATGACTAAAGCAAAGGGTTGTGAAGTGTAAATTGAGTGGATCTCCATGAATAACAGTAACTGGATACCCAGTATTAAAACCAGGATTTTTTTCAATAGTTATATTTTACCAAATGTTAAAGTTAGTTTAGAACAAAAGTTGTACAGGCTCAAAAGCCAATCAATGCCTTTAAAAAAATTTTCTGCTTTATGAATTATTTAGTAGATTAAATTTAATATATAAATTTTGGATTTCCACTTGTGTTAAATTATGTAACTCTGTTTCATTTTAGTTATCTATAGTGTTTATATGTAATTTATCATATATTTATATTAAAATATTATATGCATAATATTTACTTTATTCAATTACCATTTAGGTTTGTCATTGTTACTAATCATTAAGTAGACTAAGGCTAGCATTATGTATGCCAGATTTGGCATTTCCTTGATGTATACAGTTTAAAGTTTTATTTACTTATTTTAAGATTTTGGGTTTGTAACCACCTAAAATGGTAGTCTTGCCTTCCATCCGCACCCACAATTTCCTCCTCTTCAGTTCTAGGCTGGTAACTGCTTAAGTCTTTAAAGTCTTCAGTTGTTGTTTCTTGCTGATAGGCAGAATTTTCCTTGGATCCTCTTGTTCTGTCCCTGGGGGTAGTTTCCTTCCCTGACCTTTTTTTCTCTCTTAAGATCTAAAACACAATATTCTCCTGATGCCTGAAAGACTAATTTCCATCTCTTTATGGAAATATAATTAATCCATCTCTAAGAGTCATCAAACTTTAAACAGTACCAGTATTGCTGAAAAGTAAAAGTCTAAAGTCTCTCCTGCGACTCAAGGCAAACTTTCGGCTGTGAGCCCTTGTCTAAATAAAAAAGAAAGTTCAACACTACCACCACACAATGGTACAGGGTAATATTCCTGCATCAAAAGGGAGCAGTGGGTGTATAGAAAGGAATGGGCCAAAATAAGACTGAAACCCAGTAAAGTGAACATTAAATCTTTCATCTCCATGCCTAAGTCCTGGGGCAAATTGTGGCAACAAGATTTGAACTCTAATAGATGTGAGTGCCCCTGCTCCTGTACTATTTCCTGTGGTTGCATCCCTATTGTGTTCTCTCCTACCCTGGTTTAGGTCACTGCCTCTAGCTTTCCTCAGACGTTTCCTGTTCCTGGCAGTTCCAGTTTCCTGGGGTCTCCACTACAGATTCAGCTTCACTCTTACAGCTTCAAACAATACCTTTCAGGGGCACAATGCCTGGTCAACTAAGCATTCCTGTGAAATGATGCAGATCACATCGAGGTGGTGTTGAGCAGATTTCAGAATTCATCAGTTGTCTTTCTTTATTAATGTATGAGTCTATTCCAGGCCTAAGTGACTTCCCTGATGAGCCAGTAGCTAGCATGCAGAGACAGAACTCTCCACATCAATGGTCATGTAAGACGCCTATCGTGTCCCGTGACACTCCGAGATCTCTGAAGGCAAGATAACACTGCAGCTGAGGGTACTAAATCTCACTCAGAATCCCAGGGCAATGACTGCCAACTTTACAGATGAAACGGTTTTCTCATTAAGCAAAGCTTAACTTCCTGGGCTGTTTTCGCTCCATTCTCACAAGGCCTTGCTCACCTTCATGCCTTTCTAACCTAGATATTCCCTGTACTTCTGCACGTGCCTCTGACGTGATGTACCCAACACAGAGTGGGCAATTTGGAGAAGCTGAGGCCTGAGCCACAAGAGCGCTGACCCTCTCAGACAACCATATACCATATTACCTTTGTCTGTTGTCTTTTATCCTTCCCTGTACACTTGCCCAGAAGAGTGTGAGACTGGCTAGTCCCCAGTAGTGAAATCTTGCCTCTGAGCCCCCAGCTGTTCCATTCTGCATGCTTATAAACTCAGAACCACAGAGATTACGCCAGGGTCTGCTGACAACTCAAGCCAGACCTGGGTCCTCTTGGGTCATAGCTTTAGTGCCCTCTGAGTGCCTGGGTGGCTGAACTTTGAATACCCTCCATCCCTGAACAAGTGTGGTACCCTGGGTTAGCTCTCTATCTAGTTGTCTACCGAACCTGTAAAGGTGGAGTCTTCCTGATTCCTGAAGTGTCCTCAAACCATCTTTACTACTGTCCTGATGCAATGTATTTATCTTTTTGTTGATGCTAATATTTTCAACAACCGTGTTCTCCTTTGATTCAGCGCTGCAGGTACTTCCTTTCTGATGAAGTTGGAGGCTTTTCACATCTGCTTTTTCCTCTTGTTTCTCACTGTAGATGTGGAAAGGCAGCCAGCAGTACTCATGCTGCAACCTGAACATGGGATGAAAGATGCTTCAGAATTTCCTCCACCAGACTAATTGGTCCTCTGGCCTTAATCTCAGTCTCCTGCAACATCTCAGGAAATGGGAAAAGTGTAGACAAAGTTTCCACCAGAGCATAACACACCGAAATCTGTTCTAGTCACTCTTTTTCATTGGATGCAACACTGGACCCTCACCATTTGAAGAAGGGGTTTATTTTGGTTCATGGTTTTCAGTGCATGATTTGCTGGCTCCAAGACAGGACAGAAAGAGACATGGTGAAAGAACATTATGAGAGGCCTGAAAAGAGGAGAGCTACTTATATCATGGTGGCCAGGATGGAGAGAGAAGGGGGAGAAGTCGGGGAGGTCATGGGCCATTGACCTGCACCTTCCATCCTGGATTCAGTTGCTATTACAATGGAGTATAGTTCTTCCTTAAAAAAGAGTGATATGTTGACATATACCACATTATAGATGAAACTTATAAACATGCTAAGTGAAGTAAGCCATAGTAGTCAAAATCACTGAGATGGAAAGTAAATTACTAGTTGCCAGTGGATGAGTATCGAAACCTGGGTTAAATAACCCTAAGTTATTGCAGGCTGATCAGGCCCGCAGTCTCCCAAGTGAGTGGACTGCAAAGGCTTACACAAATGATGAGACAATGGAAATGATTTTAAGGCTTCCAGGAGGGGCTAACTCTTACAGCTTCAAAATTCTGAGTTTAGCTGAAGACTTCCCTGGGCGGCCTGTAATTATTTGGTTTTCAAACAAAGGAAGAGGAGACTCAAGTAAATGTGGGATCTCACAGGACCTTGGGAGAATTTCCCAAGTAGTAAATTATGTTAATCAGGAGAACTACCTTATATTTAGGTTGGTATTTATTATGGGAGCATGGAGTCTGCAGCTGCAGTCTCCTGTGGCTAATTGGTTGGAGCCAGACGCACTCAGGTGTGGTCTTTTCTTGTCAGAACGTTGCCTGAGCTTTTGACAACTCACAAGTAAATGTGGAAAGCTAATTGGTTAATATTAAATCCTGTTCAGAGCCATTTTGTAGTGGTCCCAACAGAAGAGGGATGGATAAAATGCGGAACATTGTTTATTGAGTGTATATTTTCAGCTCTACAAGATGAAGAGAGTTCTGGAGATTGTTGACTGATGGTTGGTCAGGGTAAGTGTATTTTATACTACTGCACGGTACACTTACAAATGTTAAGATTATATATATATATATATATATATATATAGTATATATAATTTATGTATAAAAATGTAAATAATCACAATGAAATTTGAGAGAATATTATAAGCAAAGTTCTATCTAATGTAGAATGCATTTCTAGAAAACTGCATTTTAAATTTAGGATTTGTCAAGGGAAAGAAAGAAGCATTTTCAAGCCGTAGCTTGTTGGCTGGGGAACTTCTCCGTATGAAATAGAACTAACACAGTGCAAGTTACTAAGAGGTAAAGTGGATATCATCAAGTAGTCTGTACAAAGAGCCCTTAGATTTATGGGAAAATGTCTTTACTCAGTAGAAGCACCAGCACTTTCTGGGCTCATTTTTTGTTGGGTGTAAATCAAATTTTGCTCTATTTCTCTCAGATTTCAAGGCTAAGTCTATTATTTTTTGTTAAATCTTACAGAGGTTTCATTGAATGTTAAGTAAAAATCATATTGTTTCTGTGCAGCTTGCATATTAATTAAAAATCACCTTGTTTTGATGTTTTAATGTCAAGGAGGGTAGAATAGACTCATTGTGAAGTTTGCAGGAAGAGGTTTGTTTATTTTACTGCATCAGATACAAAGTTGATTTCCAGACCAAGATTTAGGGTAAACTCTGGAAATTAAACCTATAAAAATAAACATTGTTCTGTAAATATCAGAATTGTTCTTTCCTTGCTGAGGAAAGAAACTGTTCAGAAAAAGATCTAATAAAGAAAAATGCTTACAGTATTTAAAACTTGCAGTAGAAATATATTTTTTTAAAGTGTAAAAGAAAAAAAACAACATCAACAAGAAAGAGGAAAGCATTAACAAAGAGACACAAAGTAGCACAGTAACAGTATAATCATAATTGAATTATAGACAAAGCAACAGGAAACCAACAATAGTTGTTGCATTGCATATTGATAACTTCAAAGTGTGTGCTCAGGAAAACACACATAGACATACAAGATTGATCAAACAACCAGTCATCAACTATTCCTTACCATAAAGTGACATAAGACAATAGTGGAACCATGTTAGCCATCCTGCACGTATGTACATACATACATACATACATACATACATATTTGCCTCTTTCTTCCTTTTCTCCTTTCCCTCATCCCATCTGTTCTTTACTTTTGAACACATTTCCTATACACTTCAAAGTTATCAATATGTAATACAACAACCATTGTTAATTTCCTGTCACCTTGTCTGTAATCCAGTTTTGATTGTACTATTCTTGTACTACTTTGGGTCTGTTTGTTAATATGTTTTTGTTCTTTTACTTCTAAAGTAAAAGTGTCATAAAAAAAAAGAAATATAAAACTGGAATATGTGTGTCTATATGGGTGAATTGGAAGACACTTGTTCCTAAAAATTTTCCAAATATTCTGAATAAAAGACAGAAAAATAGAATGCAGCATCATACTTACCAACCGAATGGTTTAACATATTTTTTCACACCTAGTTGTCATTTCTTGTGAGATTCTCCTATTTGCAAATATGACAAGAGCAGTTTCCAGAAATAGCTTTCAACTGTATTTTGTTCAAAGATGGAGAAATAAGTCTAAAATACTTTGTGGGAGGAATTTAGAATATTTCTGAATTTTCTTAAACCCTCAAAACATCCTACCTTCCTTTTTCTGCAAAGAATGGATCAAAACAATGTATAACAAAGTTTGGAGCCCCTTGCCCTCCATTTGCTAGAATATCAGATTTAGTATTTACTGGCTGTGGCTTCTCCTGAGATCTTGTAGTATTTATTTTTAAATTATAGAATCTTATTAATTTTTCTTTTTTTTTTGTGGTACTGGGGATCGAACTCAGGACCCTGCGCTTGCTAGGCAAGTGCTTATTCCACTAAGCTATATCCCCAGCCCTAGAATCTTATTAATTTTTCTTGAAATCCCTGTAAGCTGTGTTACTGATATTACCCTGTTTTAAAGGTGAGGACTTTGAAGTAGAGCTACACAGTGACTGATGACAAAGCAGAAAAAACTCCTACCTGTGCATCCTCAGATGGTTGGCTGGACATTCACTTCACATGACCCACCCTTCCTGCTCAATGAGTCCCCTGGTGCTGCTGCCAGTCCACTTTAAAGATCTGCGGAAGAGGGGAGAAACGAGCAACAACAGGACTTGTAAATCGACCCAGCAACAAAAATGTTACGTACGTGGTTTCCTTTCTGCAATTTCTATGAAGTCCTTTCTTCATAATTTTTAACAACCCAGAATTTGTGGATGGGAGTTTTCGAAAAAAGTTAATCTTTTTAGATGGGCAACTAGAATGACTGAAAAATTGTGCTTTGTCACCTAAAGCTCAGGAACCCAATGATTTTGCACTGGACCCCTAGTCCTATCAGACAGCAACTCATAAAGCGGTGAAAGGATGAGCTGAAGTGTGGCAGGAGTCTGCTGAGAGAGTGAAAACAAGGTGTTTGATCTCAGCTTCAAAATAGAACGGAAACAATTCTATTTGACCACATTTTACTGTTTTTACTGGAATTTATTTCCGTTAACAATAGCTACCACTCATTGCACACTGTCTGGGGCTATTTTATGAGCTTAACTCATCTTTTTTTTTTTTTTTTTTTCTGGTACCGGGGATCGAACTCAGGGCCTTAGTGCTTACCAGGCAAGCACTTACACCACTGAGCTATACCTCCAGCCCTCTTAACTCATCTTAACCACATAACATTACTATTTCCCTATTTTATCAATGAGAAAACCGAGTGGAAGGAGATTCTGGGTCTTGTTCAAAGTTGCATATGGAGCTGCTCAGTGGGAGTGTGCTCCGCTCACATTCGTGTCCTTCGTGTGGAACACGATTTCCTTGTATTGTTCATCCTGCTGCTATGTGCAATCCTCGAGTGGACACTGCCGGTGTCTTCGACAGCTCACAGAATTAAAATACAATTTGTCAGAAGTCACAGACATAAGCCAGGTGTTATTATCCATGTGGTTAGACTTGACTACGTGCAAGTGACAGGGAAGGAGACCTAGAAGCATCTTTCACATAGTAAATTAGCAGCTGCCTGGGGCTATAGCAGACTCATAATAATAAGGTGTAGAAAGATTGGTCAGACATATGGGCTTCTGGGATCCAAGTGTCATAAGTAAATGCATATATAGCTTTATGGTTTAAATATACAATGTCTCCCAAAGACTCATGCAGAGGACCTGACCTCCAGGGCAGCGATGTTCAGGTGTGGCTGAGAAAGCTGACTGGATCATAGACACCACCTCCATCAGTGAGTCAATGCCCTGATGATTTCCGAGCTCAGTGGGGTATTAGGAAGTGGAGCCCAGGCGGTGGCAGTAGATCCCTGGGTTGTGCCTTTGCAGGGTGTATTTTCTCCCCTGTGCCTCCTCCTGCCTCTTTCCCTCTCAGTCTGTTTCCTGGCTGACTTGAGGTGAGCAGCTTTGGCATACTTTTTGACACGTTTTGTGTCACTTCAGGCCCGAAGCCATGAAGTTAGCCAACCATGGACTAAAACCTCTGACACTGTGAGCCAAAACAGAGTGTTCCTCTTCTAAATTGATTTGCTCAGGTATTTTGCCATAGAGATGTAAAGGTAGGTGGGCACAGAGGTAGCTGGACAGACATATACAGAAATTCATGCTGCCAAACAGACTTACTTGGCTAGAATTCACGTGACTGTAATGCTCTAATCTTTTCTGTGCTAAATTTACTATAACCACTCCTGCAATATGCAATCTAAGACTTTGTCCTTGTATCTGAGGAAACAGCATTTGAACAAAGCCATTAGATGCTGCTCTTGGCACCAGATGAATGTGCCACGTCTGCGATACTGGGGGAGGGACAGGTAGTCACAGCACATGCACCATCCTGTTTCTCCTGACGAGGTGTTGAAATTGATCACCACTTTTGTCCTTCTCTGTCTTTTTGTCAAGCTGCATTGTAATTGCTTTGGCCTTTTTTGGTTGTTTTTTCTGGCCTATTCTTGCATTCCAGGCAGCAGTTTTCTTGAATTTATTCTCCTCTGCATTTATTGTCATGGTTATTCCTCATCATTTCTAGTACTCAGAAACTTAACAGTGTAGTCACCTCTCTAAACAATTTAGTCATCTCACAGTGTAGTCATCTCTTTTGAACTACCTCTAACATTTGTACTGAGAAAGGAGACCTCTGTGTGTCCTCATTTGGCATCTAAAATGTTAAGATTGATTTTGCCAGCATTCACAAATACTTTTGAAAATCTTGTTTTGAAAATGTGTTCAGATCTTGAAATACATTCATTGGAATTGATCAGTGTGTACATTTTTTCACACCTTGTATTGGCCAAAGAAAGTTTTAAATTACATCTCAATAAAATAGGTGATGAAATGGAATACTTTTGGCAAAAATAGAACTTGTAAGTAGTATGGTCATGAAGTTCTAAAACTGATTTTCTTACTGAGTGCAGAATTTAATAGTCAACGTGTCCATCTTCACCAGTTTATTCACTCACTTATTTTTTAATGAATATTTACAATGTGGCAACTATTTGCTATGCACTCCTTAGGTATTCCAAACATGTTTCTCTATCATTTTGGAAAAAAATATTAGAACTGATCATACAACCCCAAACAAAAACACTTTATGTGTAGTGCGTACAAATTTATGTACTGCTGTTGTCTCCTTGTGCCCATACAAGGATAATTATTAGTTCAAACATTCTCTCTAGAAAAAGTAAAGTGAAACATTTGCTAACACACACTTACCTTCAAAAAGTATAGTGAAATAATCCATTAATCCAGATATATGAGGTATTCGTGTTAGAGTTGCTAAAACTCAAACCACATTCAGATTATAAGAATTACTAAATTTTCCTCTTTAAGGTGTTTCCACTAAATATTAAATTGTTAAATTGTACAATAATCACAGCTCATTGGTAGGTTATGATGTATAAGTTTTGTTTACTTCACGAATATATGTACTAATGAATCTGACAAATACAGGGTAAGAGCTCAAGAGTTTCTGATTTTATTTCTCCTCTGTGTTAAAATCACTTTTGTGGCTCCAGCAGACTCAGTATTTTAACATCTCAGTATTCTTTCCTTTCTTTGGGAAAAAATTTCCTTGAAAAATGTTTCCTTCTTTACATTCCAGATATAGAACTCATATATAGAAAGCATAAAAACAATGTTTTAGTAAACTAGTATTTATGGAAAGACACTTACGAAGACACTATTCTCTTTAAATAATAAATAATATTTCCATTCATATTGTAAGTGATATGCTAACAGAACTATGGATGTCTGTGTGAATGTATCATATCTGTATTTAGAGTTTTATAAACTCAGTTTGATTCAGTAGATTTGCGCTGCTGTCTAGTATAACACATTTCGCTCCTATTTTCTCTATGGTTTGCTAAAGAAAGCAGTTTAAAAAATCCTTGATTTGGGGGCTGGGGATATAGCTCAGTGGAATAAGCGCTTGCCTAGCAAGCGTAGGTTCCTGAGTTCGATCCCCAGTACCACAAAAAAAAAAAAAGACAAAAAAAAAATCCTTGATTTGTTTTGATAATTAGTTTTAGTTTTGTTTTACTTTTTAAATTCATTTAGTAAATTATTCAACTAATAAATACTATCTTTTAAAAACTAACAATTTTTATAGAGTCAACTATCTTCTAGAAAAAATGAATAGGAATGAATCTAATATTAACCATTAATATAACAAGTAGAATTAAATAATGCAAGAAGTTAAACAAATTAACAAGATAATATGTGTCATATATATATATATACATATATATATATATATATATATATATATAATTTTTTTTAAAAAGCAGTGAATTTAGTGGCATACATGGACAATTACACCAATTCTCTACCTGGCCAGGGCAGGTTTAAAATTTAGCAAGCTCCAGATTTTAGATAATCCTTAAGTTACATAACTCAAAGTTTCCAAAGACATACATGCTTCATTTGGTTACTTTAATTCACAGTTTCAATCTAAACTTAAAGTTAATAACCGTTTTACTGTATTTATGTTGTTAAATATTGCTTTTATCTTGCTTCTTTCTTCAATTAGTTTGGATTTGCCTGCCATGTTACAAATATAATTACTAGTAAAAGCCTTATTTTACCTTAGTATTGTTACTAAATTATGGCTAACCTTAAAGAAAATATTTAAGGGCCTATATATAGCAGAAGGTAGTGCTGAAATTGTTTTCTCCAGACTTTACTGGACAGTGCGAATATTAGAGGACTCATGGTACTACAGCTACTAAATTCTTTCTGGCTGAGTTGAAAGAGCGTTTTTGCTGACTACAAGGATCAGTTGCCCGTCATGGATGAGACAAACAGGCTTCCCTGTAGAAGAGGACTGGGAACCTTGAACGTTTGGAGCAAAGGCAGGCAGGGAACAAGGGGAGAGTGCAGTGTTTATGAGGAAAGCTTATGTCCTCACTTTCTTTCTTGGGAAAACTGGGAAGGGTGTGTTCAACTGTGTGTCCAAAAGTTAAAGGAGTGGGCTTCCAAGGCTTCCTTCTTCATGTTGGGCCATGTCTCCATTTAAATAGATCACCGTCTTCCCTAGATGGAAATTTGCTTTACTCCAGAGCTGCTAGTCTGCCTTGATGCTGCTGGAGAACTGATGAGAAGAGGTACAGAATAGGGTATGGAATCCTAGAGGGGGAAATGACTACCCTACAGCTCTTCCCAGGCTCTGATGCGAGAGGAAGATGGATCACGCTGACGCTATCAATGGGATGAAATTGGAGGCAGCAAACGCCACAGGATGATTAAAAACACAAGTAATTTTCAGTGGTTTAGAAATGAAGACTTACTATAGTTCAAGATTTTGGGAGACATATCATTTTTCTTTTTGATCACTATCTTGTAGTATGTGCCTAAGAAATATCATTAAATGAATTATTTTTCATACTTTACCAAATAATTTTCTTTTAAATTCATCCAAGAGGAAGTGTCAGAATAAACATTTGAGTTCTTGATCTTTCATTTCATTACTCCTCTTCCTTTAAATTTAAACTGTTTTCTAAATTAGGATAGAAATGCTGGCTAGCTTAATTTTCAGGTTTGAAATAAAATCCTACTTCAAAGAACTGAGCTGCATCTACCTTTTAGAGGAGAGATTCTTCCGGATTTTTTTTCTCCAATCATTTGCTAACTTGCATACAGGAAGCACTTTTCTCAGTATATGGTCTGATAAGAACCTTGAATTTTCCCCAAGGCTTCTCTGACCCTAGCTTATATGTGATTGATGTCTTCTTAAAGAATATCAACAGTTACTATCACTCTGTGAAAACTTGAACCATTTTGGAAATTTCAGTTCAGGGAAGGTTAGCATTAAGAATTCCTCTGTGATATTTTTTGTTACATAAAAATGGCACACCTTTATGGGCTACTATGTGACAGTTTGATATGTGTGTACACTATATGTCTTAGTTACTTTTCTCTTGTTGCTGAGACAAAATACTCAATGCCCAAAATTAAGGAAGGAAAGGTTTATTTAGCTTCCAGTTTGTGGAGGTTGCAGTTCATACTTGGCTGGCTCTGAGGCAGAGCGGCACATGGCAGAGGGCATGCCTTTCACTGTTCATGTCAGTGAAAGGTAGTAAAGCACCAAGAGCAAAAGTGGGGGAATGGCAGAGAAGAACAAGGCACTTTTCTTCCCTTATATTGTAAGCAGGTCACTCCCACCCAAGAGGCGGCACTCACACAATCTCCATGCCCTCCTCTGGGGCAGGCTCAGAATGAATACAGAGTATGCATCCTGGCTGCCTGCTGAGTCACATAGTTAACCTTCTAAACTTCTCACATTGACACAATGAACATCCTAGAGCAGGAAGGACATGTCCTTTTCAGCCCAGGATATAGAACTGCTGAGTTACTTAGCCAAACCTCTAGACTCCCCAAGTTGACACAATGTATCAACCATAACACTGTATAATTTTTACATGAGAATAAGTATACTTATCTCCTTATATAGTTATCACTTCCTTATGGTGCAACATTCAGAATTCTTTCTTCTAGCGTTTTGAAATATGCATTACATTATTTTTATCTGTGTCACTGCTCTGTGTAATAGAACTTGAGAATTTATTTCTCAGAACTGTAACTTGTTACTTGTTGACCAAATTTTCCCTGTAGCTTCCTCCTACAGTCCCTGTTCTTAGTGTCTAGTAACCACCCATCTACTCTCAACTTCTGTGAGACTAACTTTTTACATTCTACATATGTATGAGATCACTTGTTTTCTGTGCCTGGTTTATCTTAATATAATGTCCTCCAGTTCCATCTATGTTGTCATAAATGACAAGATTGAATCCTTTTTATGACTGACTAATATTTCACTGAGTATAGAAATTATTTTTAAAAAATCTATTTGTAAGTTGATGAATACTTTGGTTGAGGATCCTACATCTTAGCTGTTGTGAACGGTGCTGCAGCAAGCCAAGCAGTACAGATATCTCCTTAAAATGCTGATTTCATTTCCTTTAGATGTATAACCAGTGGTTGGATAGCAGGATCATATGGTTGTTCTATTTTTAGCTTTTTTGAGGAACCTCCATACTCTTTTCCATAGTAGCTATGCTAATGTACATTTTCAGATACAGTGTGAATGTCTACCACAAGAATCTGATCAAATTCAAAGTTTACAGAATGCAAAGACATTTTTCATTTTATGGAGGGAAAATAGTTCTGGGTTTCTTTGGTAAATGTTTAACCAAAAAGTGAGTTAAAATCAGGACTTGTATATTGTCCTATTGGAAAATAAGAGCAAGACAATAATACAACACAAATGAATACTCCATCATGATATTAGTGAAATGTTTGGCCACTCAAACTTACAGGACCCTAGAGATAATAAATGATTAATGGATGCTTGTCAAGATATTGCCCTCTGTATTTTCAATACAGCAACAAAAACATTCACAGACACTGCAAAGCACTTATTTAAACACTGACAAAAGTGAATACAGCAAAATAAACGGTGGGATATGCTATAATTATCACTATAATCATTGCTTTCTTATCTCTGAAAGGGCCCATGATTTTGCAACTTTGAAATCATGGCATATTGTGTGGTGTCCTGAGCACTCCATCTGTTGACAATGACCTATGCAGATTCTGTGTGCCACACTCCTTGAAATGGCAACTTGTTGCAATTGTGGCCAAGGTTGTGTGAGTGACTGCTGACAGTATAAATGCTGCACATACTTAGGAATAGTATAGATTAACCTCTAGCTGTCACAAAGAATATAAATAGGATTCTCGTGATGGTGAATTTCAGCAATTGATCATTCAGAGCATTTTTAATGATGCTGCCAAACAGATTTAATTACAAATACCCCAAGGCTACTCTGAGAGCTCTTATGTAAGATTATGGGGGCAACTTTTCCACTTGAGAATGCAACTATTTCCATTGTAGATCGAAATCCTCAGAAGAAAAAAAATGATTTAAAAATAAATTTCCAAAACATGTAATCTGAAATCAGATTTTCTGCAGTTTGTTCCTTTGACTGATTTAAATACTTGGAGTTCCAATCCAACTGCTTTATTTATGAACCTTCTGCTCTGTGGAAGCCCCAGAAGGCAGCAGATGTTATTTGGGAAGAAGAGGCGAAACAATCTACTAGAGAGAGAGAGAGAGAGAGAGAGAGAGAGAGAGAGAGAGAGAAAGGTTTCTCCAACCCTGTGAAACTCCCTCTTAGTAAACTCTGATTTGATTTTTAGAATATGTATCACTTTCAAAGTGAAATGCATAGAACTAGGAATGGTCTTACCTTTACTTGTAAGCCTTGGATAAAAATTTGGAACCTGTTCTTCTGGTGAAAGGGTTTCACGTCTTTACCAAGTAGTAGACAGTGACTAATAAAAATGCAGCATACAATTTTTTCTGCCCCATAGATTTTAATAAATAATTGTGAATCTGTACCTTTGAAAGAGCTGTAGAGAAGTCGGAGATAATTTGAGAAGGAATAAGTGCAAATACTCATTATAAAATGAGCAGTAAGCGTCACTCTCATGCATATTTTGTGCTTCACGTATAAAGTCACTATACCAAACAGTAAATACAGTAGCCGCTACCATAAGAGGTTGTGGTATTCCTAAGCTAGTATAAATGAATGCATTAGAGATTGACTGCTGATCACTGAAACGCAAAACTGCAATATTAGCTGAGGTAATTCTGGAAGAAAATGGGTATGTTTTCCCTGGGTGGCCTAAATGAAGCACAGAATAAAGACTGGTCTCCATGTGCTACTTTTAAATGTTCCTTTGTTACTGCATAGAATATAAATGACATATAATGACAAATTCAACTTTAAGGTTTTATTCATTTATTTTTTACCCCTTTATTTGATGAATAGGTGTCTAATGCTTTTCAGATAGTCAGGGAATGTTTTAGGAGCTAAGGATGTGGTGATGAATAAGGAATCTGTTGTATGAGATAAAAAGTAAGTAACAACACATAAAAGGTCAGGTAGCTATGAGGGCTCTGCAAAGAAGTAACAGAGTACAAAGAGCTAAGTAATGATCAGGAGGCAGCTTCAGAATGAGCTATGCCACTGAAGTGCATCGGAACTGCAGCCGAACGGGAAAGGAAGAGCTACAGAGACCCTTCCCGGCAGAGGGGGTGCACAGCAGAAAGACCATCAGGTGGGGAGATACCAAATGCCTCTAGAGACAAGAAGAACACCAGTGCCACCTGTGTCTAAGAGGTGAGAGCGAAATGATGAGTCACAGCTAGGAATGTCATCAAGGCATTCTTGCAGTGGACTTACCATCCCTGTAGGGCATGATAAGAGTTTGGACTTTATTATCAATGCAGTGAGGTTCACTGACGCAAGGAGAAACCAATTCTGACTTGCAGTGTGATTGTTGGGGCTGCTGTGCAGGGAATGATTTGTTGTGGGGATGGAGAAAGAGGAAGCACTGAGCAGGGCTTCTACTGGTGTAGTCCCGTTGACAAACGTTGGTGAGCATGAAGATGGATTAGTGCCCGGATTCAAAACTAGTGCTAGAAAGAGAGGAGACAGGCCTCACCGAGGAGCTGAATGTGGCTGCAGGAGGCAGAGGGTAAAAGTACTGAGAGTCGTTTCTGTGCCCTTCACTGAACAGCGTGGTAATGTCATACAGTTTAATGGTACTTGAAGGTGTGGGGAGGACCAGACTCTTGGCAGATAACAGTTTGGTTCTGAAATGTTATTCAGTTGGAAATTTCAGAAATGCAGGTGCGTATGTAAGTAATAGACTTAAGAGATGATGAAAGGAAAAACAGCTTTGAGAATAACGTGCAAATAGCTGATGCAGTCTTGGTACCGAATATCATCTAGAATAAATGTGTAGAAGAGAAGGAAAAGTATCTCAGGCCTGAGTCTTGGTTCACTTCAGTATTTATTGGTTAAGCACAAGTGGATGCATCCTGTGAAGTTGTGGCAGAGAGTTTCCCTTCTCTCTACTTCCGCCTAGCAGCATTGTGACCCTGGACTAGGTTCAGGGCTTCAAAGATCCCACTTCTAATTGAAACCTCTCCGCCTTTCAGCCTGCTCAATAGGAAACTGAGTTTTTCTACCATTACTATAATCAAACCCTTCATTCTTTCCATGACCTACATCTGTCTTGTCATCTGCCTATTTTTTAATTTGTTACATACAGTTTTGTCTCCATTGTAACAACTGATAAACACTGCTGCGGTAACTCACAAAAACACCTTGAGCATCCATTACAAAGGCTTGATTTTTTTTTCAAAGGCTTGATTTCTAAACACAATTTATAACATGGACTTAGAGGCTGCTTTTGCACAAAGCACCGACTCTTCACTTGGACTGGCAGGTATCCAATGGATAGCTAAAAGCAGTATAAAAGCTTGACAACTCTGCCTTCATTTTGTAGCCTTTAATTCCATAAAACTTGGTGTAAGATTTCTGCCCTACTCTATACACAGACACGTTAATCATTTAAGGAGTGTGCTTCTACAGATTGCTTTTCTCCCCTGCAAATTTAAAGATGCCAAGAATTACTAAGGTATTTTTCAAGACTCCAGGGACACAATAAGCAACATCTTCAGGCAGGAGACTCGGGCATGGTTAACTGGCTGGGGCTGCAGGCATGACCTATTAATTACTAATTTCCAGGACACATGCACAAAGCAGTTCCTGAATTCACACATGTGGACTTTTCTTGAGAACGTGAGCTGGTTTTTGAAAGGATGGCCTACATGCGACGTCAGCCTGAGGAGTGGGTGATACTAAAAGAACAGTCAGTGCTGAGCTCTTTGCTGGTGTCCTCTCACAGCAGACCTCTCATGCTGCAGAGTGGACTTCCTCACCCCCCTCTTTCACTTGCTCTGTAGAAAATGTTACTTTTCCAAATCTCACTATGGTTTGTATCTGTGTTGACCGCTTTTTGGCTCAGGACAGAACAAACCTAGACACCACCTCCAGGAGGACAATCTGGCCCCCACAACCTGGTAACGGTACAGTTGGTGTCATCTCTCACAGTGTCCTGTCCCACACCCCTTCAGTGGTGCCTAGAAGTCCACAGTCATTTCTCTAAATTCCTAAGTGGGAATAATTACTCCGTGTGGGAACCTAGGCTAAGACTTATCTGTGAGTTGTCCTCAATCTTTTCTAATCATTTCACATGTGAATTGCCACCCTCTCCTGCAAGTACAGGTATTTAGTTGTTTCCTCTCTTAAAACAATGTCTCTCAAGTTAACCATTGTTTTATCTCTTCTTTTCATTATCACACATTTTGAAATAGTTGATACTTTCCACCTGAACTACATTGCCACCTTTACACCTCTTGTCGTTTAAATTATTAGTCCATTCCTTTAATGAGTCCCTAATCTCCAACTGTATCCCAAGCATTATGGCCACCGCCCACTTTCCTTGGTGAGATTCTCTGGTTTCCAGGACATTCACCTATTGTTTTCCTTACTGTACTCTTTGTGTCCATTGTACTTGCTCTTCTTTTCTTTTCTGCACTCTTTTTGTTTGCTGTAAAGTTGCCTAATTTGTGCTCTTACTGTTATTTTTGCCATTGTCATAGTATCGTAGTCATCATTATCACTAGCATCATATAGTCGCAATCGTCTCTTCTCCGTTCACAGTTTGCTAACCTATAAACTCTCCCTTTTCTAAACTCATTCTCTGCACATATACTGAATGTTTTCTGGCATTTGCAGCTAACAGACCTATTACAGATAGTACAACTGTGGATATGTGTCCTCCCTTCTATTTGCTATTGACCCAGCAAATACCCGAATCCGGGCAATGCCTCAGGGTCAGCCCTTTCCATCTTTGGCAGAGATAAGAAAAACAAAGTGTTCTTACCCTGCCCTAGAAAACTCCAAACTCTCAAACTAGCACACGTGCATGCCAGATCTTCCTGCACAAGCTACAGTAGCTTTTCTTCACCTGGAGATCATAGAAGGTTTATGGCTATGACTGCATCTCATACATCCAATTATAACAGAGTGAATCATGGGAAAGGTCATGGGCAATAGAGACAGCTCACATGACTCAACACCTTATCAATCATATTGTCAATCATGCTCTGGAAGAGCCAATGGGAGACAGCCTAGACCTGGTGAAACATTTTAAATCCCTAAACTCTGTGCCCTTAGCATCGGTGCCGTGTTCCTTTTGCAGGAGCCAGCCTGCTTACTTGAGTGTACTATTATTTTAATAAACTTTTTTGCTATTTCCTTACCATCACGTACCATGGCGCTTACAGTAACAGATCTATATCCTGCTATATTTTTTTACTACTATCTTAAAATGAATGTGTTTAAAAGTGAATGCGTTCCATTTTCTCAAAACGAATTGTTTTTCTCAATGTTGAAACTCTGATTTATAATAGCAAAATTGTTTCAGTCACTTGTGCCAGTGACTTCTGGAGTGGCTGTGGTTTTGTTAGTGCTTGCCTCTCCCAGTCATTTCACCCACAAGGAGCTGCCAGGTGAGATTGCTTCTCAGGGGTCAGCCACTGCAGTAGCCACACTTCTGGATCCAAAATCTTGGTATTTACCTCTGGATTGTGTCTTGTGTGTTCTTTCCAGTCTCCGTCTTGCCTATTTTCAGTCCTTTTTGTTTAGAGTTGTGTACCAGTTCTTTAATTGTCTTCGATATTTCTATTTTAATAAAATTTGTTTCCCTCTCAATTTTTTATATGATGTTTTCACATTAATCTTTCTAAAACAGGTTTATCTAATTTTCCAGTGCAAAGTAGCTCTCTATTGCCTAATAAGTTATATAAATCTGTAACTGGACTGAGTCCAGGAGGTTCCTGAAGCTAAATAACCCACCTGAAACATAAAATGTCTGAAACTTTGCAGGCTCCTGTCTCAGAAAATGAATTTTCAGGACCAGTTTGTAAAAGGCATGAGAAAGATTTTATTAGGCAGAAATTAAACGATATACACTCAAACAAATAGAGCACAGCTCACTCAAAAGAAAAAGGCGCTGCCAGAACTGGAACTTGGTGTATGCAAGAGGCCACGGGAGCACTGGGAAGACTGATGATCTAGGGTGGCGTTCTCACTTCAGTTTACCCACTGGGCAGGCTATGTCAGAATGCAAACCATTTACTGTGTTCGAAGGTGATGTGTGTTGCCCACTAATACTGTTGCTTCCTTAAGGAAGGAGAAAGTGAGACTTACAGGTGACTTTCAGAGCCCAATCACAGACTTACTAGGTCTCTAAGTCCTTTAGGATTTTTTTAAAAACTGCATTTTCTAGAAGGGCAACAGGTTTGAAGCAACTTTTTGTGCACTGAAACTGCAGTTTTTCTTAAAAGTACAGTATTAAATCCCCAACATCCTTGTCTCCTTTCTGTGTTTTTTCTTTGATCCTACCTCAAATCCAACCCAAAGTGTGATTACAATTCCACTCTCCAAATTTATGTTCCCCCAAAATACATTATCCATTGAATCCTAAGTACTCCCTTTCTCAAAAGTATTATTCATTTTGCATGTTATTTTCTTTTCTCAGTTATAGGTTATTCTGCATCTGTATGCTGAAATTTAAAAATCACCTTTCTATGTCAAGCCTTCTTTGATTTCTCCTGACTTCTGAAAAACTGATTCTTCTCCTTTAGAAAAGTCATCTTCTAATTAAAAGAAAGACAAAAATTAGAGCTGCAACAACAGTAAGTAGATCATCCGATCCAGCAGGGAAGATAGTAAAGGACAATTACTGAACCTCTTTCCACAGGATACCAAATACTGAATGGGGCCAGTCAGTGCTAAGGCACCAGGAGCAAATAGGAGAAAGCAGTAAATTAAATAATGTAATAGAAAGCAGGAGCTCACAGAGGAACTGCAGGATTTGTAGCGGTGTTACAAAGCTATGCTTAATGGCTTCGCTGTTTCATAGCTATGTTGCCTTGAATTCTAATTGACTAGGTCATTCATGCCCCTCCACCCCTGCTTTTATTATTGTAAGAAACTCAATAATTCAGATATCCTGCTCTACAACAGTGACTCGCTGTCTTGGGGATTTTTAATAGCTGGAGTAGGAATGGTTCAAGGGCACCTCCACTGTAGGCAACATTAGAATCTTAGTGCAGGTGTCATGCAGATTTAAAAATACTCAGAGGGTACAAACCCCCTAGTTCCTAAACTATAGTATGAGATCTTTGGGGATAGATGTTAACTATTATATTTACTATGTTCTCAGTTATATCTCATTCAATATACTGTATGGAACATATATGGGACTATAGAAATCTCTGTCATGACTAAATTGGTAGGCAACTTTTTGTGGAAAAAAGCCCTTCCACATGGTTTAACTACAGATTTAGGATAATTTTTCTTACTTGAATATAATGTAAGATTCTCTTTACCAATAAGTCTTCATGGCAGATTTTGTACTTTTCTTGGGAAATTATTCAACAAATTTCTGATTCTACTGTTTTATTAGAATATTGAAACTTAGGAATCAAAATTTTAATCATAATCATTGACAATGCCATTTTACTCCATGCTCCAGAATTTTCTAATCCTTAAATTACTCTTATGTATATATGTGAATATAATGAGCTCCTAATGACAGAGTAGGAAAAACCATGAATGATTATAATTGATTTTTAAAATTCTTATTAAATTAAAATATATGCCCCATATAGATTATTTTATTAAGTAGGGAATGAAGTATTCAAAAAGATATCTCAACAAATATTAGCTTTCTCCTTAAAAAGGACTGTGTACCTTTTAAAACATAAATATAGGGGAAAATGTAAAGGAACCTAGTGCAAAGAGTTATTTTTTAAAATTGGTATTAATGAAGAAGTTCTATGAATTTGGGAAAAATGTAAGAATAATCCTACTGACAAGCAAATTTCACATTCATTGTTCTAGTTCAGACAAACGTTAAAGACTAACACTGAAAGGGCTTGATATTAACTACTAAAATCCTACCTTGTATTAGGTATTGTTCTTAGGACGCTGCACCATAGTAATGAGGGTTTCACACAATTAAATGCTTTGCACCTGTCTATACCTCTACACCCTTGTACGGAAAATATTGTTATCCTCGCTGAAATAAAAAGGGACTAAAACTCTTATAGTGACACGCTAGATATGAATATGGATTCGTCTAACTCCAGTGACTTTTATATTTTCGCACAGAGGGTATTTTCCATCCATAATGCAGCGTTTGATGGAGGATGCTACATGATGTCTTCCATATTTACTTTCCTCTTTTGCTTTCCTTCAGGATTTGCTATAAATCAAGTTAAAGCAGTGCTGAAGTTCGGCCCTGAAATGACCTCCAGAAGCTCATGTGTCAAAGGCGCAGTCCCCAGCTTAGTGCTATTGGGAGCCGTAGCACCTGTAAGAGCTGGGGCCGCTGGGCAGTCTTTACGTCACTGGAGGCATGATCCTAAGGAGGACAGAAGCTCAGCCTCTCCTCTGTCCTTTGAGTTCAGACCGTGAAGCAAGGGCTTTGTTCTGCACCGCTATGTTGTGCTACTTTGCTACAGGCCCAGTAGGAACAAGGCTAACAGATCGTGGACTGAACTTTTCCAACGATGAACCAAAATAAACCTTTTCTATTTATAAGTGTACTATCTCCGTTATGCTCACAGTAATCTGACTAACATAAGCAGGGTAAAATAGATATGCTGTTTGCCACTGAAAAGCTCTCTTATGGTAATATTCCCTCATTATATCACTGCATACAACTTGCATTTGAACATTTTTAATAACACAAATCATGCCCCAAACCTGTACTGTACTTTGTTTCTAGCAACACAATGTTTATAATTTGTATCCTCCTCCAAGTCACAGGTGGAAACATGGTGAAATCTTAACACCCTACATTTGGAGGTGGGACTTTGAGGTGGTAGACTTAGCACACGAACATGGCACTCATCTGATGGATTAATGCCCTTACATAGAGACAAGGGGAGGGTCTCTCTTTCTGTCTCTCTCTTCTCTCCTTCTTTCTCTCCCTATCTTTTTCTCTGCCTCTCTCAGTTCTCTCTTCTCTCTCTTTTCCTGCCTTTCTCACTCTTTCCCTTCTCTACCCCCAAGTGAAGATATGAAAACATTATTCACAAGTCACAAAGAAAGCCCTTACTAGACCTCTTCCAGGTCTGTCGAAGTGTGAGAAATAAGCATTGGTTGTGTAAAATCTCCAGTCTATGATAATTTGTTATGGCAAATTGTGTTGACTATTCCCAACACCCATTTCAGTGAATTCTTATAGTATTAAAAGATTTATTTTTTGGTACTAGGAGTTGAACTTAGTACCTTGCACCTGCCAGGTGGGTGCTATGCCACTGAGCTATATCCCCAGCTGAATTCTGGTAGGATTATGTTGCTTTGGAGACCACTTTGAGTGTAAAAGTTTATCTTTCTCACACTGAAACCTAATACTAGTTACACTCAGCACAGTTTTCAATTCTATGCCCCTTCCAAGTTACTATAGGGGATTTATCCAGATTTTTGCCTATACAACTAAGCATAGAGATGATCACTGGCCTTTCAAACAGTTAGACACAGTTTACTGGACTCACCCCACAGATGCTCAAAACCTTCATGAGCTCAGATATGCAGCAGCCCCACCTCTCAGCTGTGACATGACCCTATTGAACTAATGCCTATTGCTCTAAACCCAACATTTATAGTTGCCTGTCAGAAAGTGGCTTGGCTAATGCCCCAGTGAAGAACCCCAGTAAAGCCTTTGCCCTAGGGGTCCCTCTTTCTTCCTCTGCTCTCCATCTCTAGTTTAGTACATGTGTCCCAAGACCTTCCCCCTTCCTATTAGCCTTGAAAGCCTGGATGCCCTTTTCTCTCTGTGATCTGAGAGTAATAAAAAGTTCTTGTATTCCATGTGTTTATTTGTGCTTTTTGTCTACGCCTTACCTAACCAACACCTCTAAGCCCACTTCTTTCTGGCCAGGGATTTCTTGGAAAGTGTCTATCTGAATGGGAAGAAATCTGACAGAGGGCAGGGACAGCGGCATGTGGCAAGGCCTGCAGCACTCAGGCTCTCGAGTGTCCACTGGGATAGAAAAGTCCTGTAAAAAACAATCTAACTACTCACCACGAAATACCTGCAAACCCTGTCAGGACAGGACTAGATTTTACATCCACTCTCTAGAGAAAGACCTCACCACCAAATTAGGAAGTACTTCTATTTATAAAACATGTTATATACAAACACACACAGAGACACAAATTATACATTTTGTATAGCTGAAATTTCAGAGACATGGACAAGGAAACAAAATATTTCTTAAAGCTACTGGAGCAGAAACCAAATAGAGTCCAAAAAACCCTCAGGTATATAACCAAAGTGGAATTCTCACTGAAAGTGCTCTGGAAATCGGAACATCCAAAATCACTCTAAAAAAGCACTCTGTAACAACAATTGTTGCCTTATACACTGTGTCTGGCCAGCCCATCTGCTATTAACAGATGCTCTCCTGCCAAGAAGGGGAATTCTGTTTCATGCTTTATGGTGAAAGGGTATTACATAAAGGAGTACTTTATGTTACCATATCTGAGTTGATAGCTGAGAGCCAGAAATTCGTCCAAGTCAAACTGTAACTCTTCTGAGAGGCCACTAAGAATAAAATCAATATCTTAGGTGTTTGTAAAGTTTGGCAAAAGTAGTAAAGGGATATTTGAGTGTCTAGATTGAGAAAATTCATTGACTGTTTTATATACTATAAGCAGAAAGAGGTTGTTTAGCTAAGTGGCATCTGTGTACCTGTCTTTGTATGTGTGGCTCCATACAGGGGAACAAAACACTGAGCCCTTTTTATAGGTCCCTCTGGTAGAGAATCAACATCAGAAGAGTCACTGTTCATGTGCTTGTAGCACTTTCGAGGGTGGGTTCACTCACAAAGATAGATTTTGTAGTTCTGCTTTCTTTCACTTTTAGAACTAAGTCTGTTACTATGACCCTACGTAACTCAGACTCATAGGACACAAAGTATTGTTTGAGTTAGGTGGAGATTGTACATCAAAGCTATAAGAATCTGCCTAAGGAGCTAATTTGATTAATGACTAAGCTAGTAACATTTGTATTGTGATCCTAAACAATACTAAGCATATCTGAAACAAATATATATCTATATCTATATCTATATCTATATCTATAGTTTAGATGCTTAACTACAACATCTATGGAGATATTATGTCCTTAAGCATAGACCTAATTGAATATGATTGAACATGATTTCTACATATTTATTTCCCTTGCTGTTAAATAAGAATTAATTAAGTAGTTTAAGAATTTTGCTAAGTTATTGACATTTATTTTTATTTTATTTTATTTTTTTGGCGGTACTGGGGATCGAACTCAGGACCTTGCGCTTGCTAGGCAGGCGCTTATTCCACTGAGCTATATCCCCAGCCCCCGACATTTATTTTAACATAGGACTTTTGCAAATATATTCCCAAGGAATAAAGACTTTGCATTCTGCTAATAAATGTGAGGTGAAAATTGGTTTCTGAGGATAAATATGTTTGAGAAAATATTCTTCAGAATATATCTGAAGAATACTCAGAACTCAATAGTAAGAGAGCAGTCTGATCTTTTTTCAGTGGCAGGGATTAAAGCCAGGGCCTTGGGCTTGCTAGGCAAGTGGTCTGCCACTGAGTTATAGTTCCAGCTCAGGAAATTGATTTTCAAAAATAAGCAAAGATATCAGAAGAGGATTTCTGGAAGGTAAACACATAGAAAGGTATTCAGAATTATGAAGTAAAAATTAAAATCAGGGTGAAATTCCACCACAAATCTATTAGAGTGGCGAAGATAAAAGCTGTGGGCACCATGAAGAGCCTGGGAGGACCTGGAAGACGCACGGTGCTAGTGGTCATGCAGTAGGACGTCCACTGTATTCCACCTACACTGGGGCCTGTTTTTACTTTTACCATTCACTTGTTCTATCATTCTGTAATCCAACGCCTCTAGATTTGTCCTAAGAAAATAAAAATGCATGCCCCACACCAATCTATCCCCAGAGGCTTATCTCAAATCTGTCTATGATCCCCAAACCAGAAACAATGGAAATGTCTTTCAGTGGACAAATAGTTAAAGAAATGATGGTACACCTATACCAGGAAAACAGCAGCAGAAAGAATGGATGATAAATATAAACACCTGGATGAATCTCAGTCTTTATAATGAATGAAAAAAGCCAGACTCCAAAATTTGCGTATTATATGATTCTACTTAATTCTGTTTATACAGACTTCTTGAAAATATGAATTTATAGCAATAGAGAAGATAACATCAGGTGCCAGGATTGGGGGTGTGTGGGAAGGGTGTCTTTTCAAGCATGGATATGAGGAGAAGAGGTTCTGAATCCAGATTTTAAGTCAAATATCAACTTAGTTACTTCTTATCTCTTTAACCTTGAGAAAGTGGCCTGAGTTTCTCTGTACCTGTGCTTTTCCAATTTTAAAATAAAGCTGATATCAGGACCTATTGCAGAAGAGTGTTTTGAAGACTTAGCTTTGGCTAGTCAATGCATTTTTCAGAGTGTTACGCAGCTATAGCGTGTTTCTACTGTGATGGGGATTATAGGAATCCACACATTCAGTAAGATTCCTGCAGTATATTAATTGTACACCCAAAACATGTTTTATTCTATTAACATAAAAATAAGTTAAGCTGAGGAGCCAGCTTAGTGGTAAGCAGTTGCCTAGTATACACAGAACTTTGAGTTCAATACCCAGTACCTCAAAAAAAGCAAACAAAATGGTTAAGGTACTGTACATCTTGATGTGGATTACCAACCTGTAAGCAGATACAGTCCACAAAATTGTTTCAAAAACTTAAGCATTAAATGTCTGTACACTGTTTTAGATGAAAATATTGAAATAGTACTCAATAGAGCAAAGCCTTTTGGGACTAGCCCTCAAGAATATATTGCAGATTCTTCTGAGAACTAATGAGTTAATCTAAAATACTTGGAGAATAATATGACTGCAAAGAATTATCTCAGAATTGTTGGCATTATTGCAGGTGAAGTTGTCATCATCTCATTTGAAATGTGTGCTGAGGTTGTCAGATAACTGGACAATCTGTTATTTGAGGTGCATAAGGGTTTAAGTGGAATGCAGCATTTGTTCAAGCATTAGTTGTACTGTCCATAAATAACATAAGGACAATCTAGAAAAGAGAGGCCATGAGTGAGAAATAAATCTCAGGTTGGCTTTATGCCTAGGACTAATGAAGGGAAAGAAGGTGAGCCAAAGTGAACAATGATTCAAGAGGGACAAGTGTATGGACAGTAATTTATTTTATTCACAGGGTTCATGACCCCAAGATAGCAGACCTTGTGACCAATATTGGGGTTTGTCAAGCCCACAGCAGATGTGTCACCTTGGAGACCCTGGGGTGGAAAATAAATCACACACACCAACATGTATGCACATGCGCACACACACACCAAATAATTTTTTGACGGTTACTTTGGCCACGCCTGCAGCAGCCAACTTCCTATCTTTCATAAGCACACTGGCCCAAAAGTCACACTTCAAAATTCAAGACTGACTGTTCTTCCCTTTTATAAGGCATGATATAAAGCAGACATTTCCACAACAGCACAGTTTTTCTTGATACTCTTAGTAATTCTTTCTATGCAGTGAAAAAATTAATACAAGAATTGGCAACTAGATATAGTTATCAACTCAATTCATGTACTTGGCTTTCAATTTTTAGAAGGAGTAGCTTCTTCATAATCTTCTAATATTTGCATATGTTAGGAAATAGAACAAGCGAGAAGTACATTGTTAAGAGTAGCACTGCAGTCAGGAGCCTTAATGGTAGTTCTCTGGAAGACGTTTTAAGCATAGTTTTACTGGCAGAGAAAATGAAATATTATAAAATTAGAGATATAAACATTATAGGATCTTATTATTTTACTTAGTTTCTGGAAAACTGTGTAAAAATGTTTTCAAATGTTGATGATTTATAGTGCTTTATGTTTCTTTCTTGTGTAGATTTCCGCAAACTCTTTCTTCTTTTTTGGCATTTACAAAAGCAGATACCCAGGGGAGTCAATAAACTTCTGCATAAAACCAGGCTTTGCCTTTGATGTGTGTGCTGGGCAGTGGAATTCACCCTGTCCAAACTTCAGTCCCTTTATTTCTAAGGTGAGAGTAATATCTGTCCAGCCAACATCACCAAGGTACCGCGAGGGTCTGATGAAATCATACCACTCAGTAAATGGAGACACTATGAAAATGTTGATTCATAGAATCATCAAGATTATCTTCTTCATATCACCCACTAATCCATGTCTGTCCAAATGCCTCACTAATATTGCTGTGCCAGAGTTTCACTGTATATTTATACCGTACACTATTCCCTAATCTTGGTGTTTGTGTTAGCTCTTTAAGGATGTATAAAACTAGGATAATGTGTGGATATGAGCTTATAGCTGTGCTGTACGTACCACTCATGCTCTGTACTCAAATGTGTTCATTCACAGCCATCTCCATTTTCTGCTCCCCACCTTCATCAATTTTCAGCACTTCGTTGAGGGGATGAGAGAGAAGACTCTAGTAAGAGCACTTGAAACATATTCTAGGTTACTAATTTCTCTTTCTTTTCTGTCTTATCTTTTTCCTTCCCTCCTTTCTTTCCTTCATTTCTGCTTCCCTCTTCCTTCCTTCCTTCCTTCCTTCCTTCCTTCCTTCCTTCCTTCCTTCCTTCCTTCCTTCCTTCCTTCCTCTTTCCATCCTTCCTCCCTCATTTCCTTCCTTCTTTCCGTCTTCCCTGCCTCCGTCCCTTCCTTCCTCCCTTCTTTCTCTCTCCCTTTGCTTTGAATCCTGGGAATTCCTCAGGGCCTTCACACTGAGCTATATCTCTACCCCTTTTCATTTTGAGACAGGATCTCATCAACTTGCTGCCACTTACCTCATTTTGATTATTCTGTGACCGCTATATCTCTAAACCTTTTCTCTACATACTGTTTTAGTCCAGCCATTCCATTGTTGCTAAATTCTTACATCACTGAGTCTGGACTACATTACTCTCCCTTAAGGCATTTATACTAGCTTTCTCATCTACTACCAAAGTCTTTCCGTTTCTTCATTCCTACTTGACTTAGAGAGCTTAGGTAAAGTATCACTTCCCTGAAGACATCTTCTTAATTGTTAATAATGGGGTCAAAACTCCCTTTAATCACCAACACAATTTTTTGTATGTCTTTGTCCAGAGGACTGATCACAATCATCATAAAATAATTAAATCTCTGATTTGTCATTTACTGCCTCATCCACTGAAATTCTTATTCTGCATTTCCAGAATTTAGCAGCATATCCAATAAATATTCATGAAACATGTAAGGAATAGATAATCAAGTCAGTTGATTACATCAAATACTCAATTTTAATCTGATAGAAAGTCACATTTCAAAATGTCAAAGAACCATGACTTAGAGTATAATTAAATTTTTAAATATCAAATGAGATAATGCATGAAAATGTATGCCTTTATACCCAGTTAAAACTACGCAGATGTAAAACATTGTGATTATATTACCAAATGTTTTCCTTTGGGAGAAGAAGTTCATGTCCTGTAAAATTTCCTGCAAAATCTATGTATTTTCAGAAATCAGGTAAGCTGAGGAAAGTCTACCATATAACTGTCCCTATACAGGTTTAAGTTTAGAACATAAACTGGTTTTTCACAATATTTTTATAGCACATTTTAGAGGAAGTATATTAGATAATTATTAAATACTTTGCCTGTAGTTCAAATTAGATGGATAAAATGATCCACCTCCCATCTGAGGGATCGCTTTGAGCAGGTTTTCATTAACATCTGGTATTTCCCAGCTCACTTTTCTCATTATTAAAGCCAGTAAATGGCTCAGGTTGAGATTATTCTCTAAGGCTCTTTAGAAGAGCGCTGACCAGATCTGCTTATTACTTGGCTTTCCAAATGTTCCCAAAATATCCTTTGGTAATCAATGCTTGACTAACATTCTAGAACCTATTAAGAACAAAGAATTTGGAATCTGCTAAACACTAGGCTTCACCCTTAGTGGAAACTGTTAATTAATTTGCTGAAAAACCTTTTATATAAGGGATCCTATTTAAAATATTCATTCTTCCTTGAAATTCAGTTCAAGTAAAAAGTTTGCCTTTTCAGATCAACTTGTATATGTTCTCTAATTAACCATGAGTTCTGTTTAATGCAAAACTCTTTCCATTTATTCTTTTTCTTTTGATGCAATTTTGACAGTTTGGCTGAAGCAACTAACTGTACATTTCCATGTTTATGTATCTACCACTTATTGGGATTTTTGCTTTACAGTCAATGTAGTTTGATTGTCCTGTGTATTATAATGTCTAATCTTACAATCTTGACTCAAGTTCAAGTAAGCACACAAATGCTAAGTAAAAACAAATCCACTGGCATTTCTGCATGGATGATAAGACCAAACTCCAGAAGTTACCCAAGCTCTTTTGATGCTTATAAGACCTTTCAGGATTAGATTGGGTTTTTCCTGTCATGTGATAATCATTTGGATTATAATACATGTCATGGTTTTTTCTGAAGCATCAAAAAAGAGGCATTGTAATTTATTAGATCTTAACTCTTCAGCATGTTTCTTTCTGTGTTACCTTTTACCCTGAGCTGCCCTCAACTCCACATTCCATTTCCAAGGTGTCTGCTATTCAGCCAACCAACAGTGTGGCAAATGATACTGCAGATCCAGGCAGATGCCTTGGAAGGGCGGAACAATGATCCTTCTCCTCTATATTTCTGGCTAACATGGGAAAAAGAGTCATTATCCTGGCAGACCAGAAAGGTAATATGATTTGAAGTGAGTCAGCTGTGGATTTGAAACCTAGTTCTCCACTAACTACTCTGAAACTGTTTCAAATTATTCTTAATATCTTTCCATGTTAAATTTCTGGACTGCTGTTACGAGTATTCTGTGAATTCATGTATGTAAACAGCTAGCAGGAGAGTGTTGCTTTTCATAAGGGCATGGTGGCCTCACACGCCTATTTCACTCTCCTTAGGAAGTGGGTAACTTTGTGGCTCTACCACCAAACCTAAATTAAATTAAAGTCCAACTGAAGCAAACAATAACAACTATGAACCTTGTTTCTGTTTCACTTTTATGTGCTTGACTGGAAGAGTTGAATGATAATTATGAAATAAACGCACCAGCCAATACTGATCAAAGAGAAATTGTTGTGAAAGATGTTTACTTCCCTGGTGTGACCCTTCCTTTGAGTCCCCTCTCAGCAAGGGCCCTCATGTTTCTGCCCTCCCACAGGGTTTCCCCCTGAGGGCAGCTTTCAAATTCCTTCTCCAGGATCCCTCCTCTCTCCACATGGCTCTCTGGGAGCTAAGCTGAGCAACTCACTCCTGGTGCGCTGTAGATAGCTGGGAATTGCCTCCCAAAGTACACACTAGACTTCTGAGAGATGAAGTTGGCAACATTTTGGAACATGGGTTCTTTTTTATTGTACTGTGGCATGTTTACCAAAGGATTTTAAAAATTGAATTCTAATTATAAGAGAGGTTATAATCAGGAAAAAGAATTAAATAATTTTTGGAAATAAGACATTAAACAAAATTAAACAGACTCATTTACTGACTTACTGCTCAGATTCCTTACTAGGGAAAGTATATAAGATAAAAGGGGGAGGGAGAGTCTACAAAATCATTAATTCAACAATTCATTATTCAGCACCTTGTACACAACAGGCATGTTTCTCGGCGCTGGTGAGATAGTGTTGAATAACGCGTCAGATGCTCTTTCACAGGGAGCTGATGATTTGGTTCTTAGGCTTTTGTGGGTGGTAAGGAAAGGAGGTAGAAACTAAATGTGTAAACAAATGTAAGATACTTTGAGATAATGTAAAATACTAATAACAGAATAAATATAATGATATCGTGGAGATGAAAATCTCTGACTGAGGAGAAGGAGCCCAGGGAAAGCCGTGGATAGAAACAGAAGGAGAGAAGAGCCACGCTAGGAATGAATTCAGCATGTTCGCTGCGTGGGCCAGGTTTCTGTCACTGCGACAAGGTACTTGACAGGATAGATTGATAAGAAGGAAAGTGGTTTTGGCTCATGGTTGCAGAGCTCCAGGCCCATGGTTTCCTGGGCGGCTCCTCTGGGCTGTGGGAAGGAAGTAAATCATGGTGAGAGCACGGAGTGTAGGAAACCAGTTCGCCTCACAGGGGCTGGGAAACAGAATGAGAAAGAGGAAGGGCCGGGATCGCATCATCCTCTCTCAGGGCATGCCTCCAGGAACTGAATTTCTTTCCTTTAAGCTTCACCTCCTAGAGATTCCATCATAATACCACAAATTGTGATTAATCTTTAGCACATGGGCCTTTAGGGGTTGTTGAAAATCCAAACCGTAACACTCACCATCGTATAACACTGCCTGGAAATCTCTTTTCATGAACTTTGCAAAAGGATAGTGTTTCATAGAAAATATTTCAAAAACAAGTGCTCTACAGATTAAGCAACTCCATACTATTTCAAGCTGAGCCTTTCTCTGGTTTCTTCCATCATTTGTGAAACAGGTTCTGGTACCTATGTCGCTAAAATTTTTAAAAGAAGCCAACAGAATGTCTGGTACATGTAGCTACTCCAATTAGTTTTACTCTCATACTCAAATCATGCCAGGAAACATGATACTTAAGGTATAGTGTATGTCTGCACTTTCCACTAGTGTTTCCTATTAAGCATTATTCTCAATGTCTTCATGTTGTCACAACTCAATATTATTAGTACAATTAGATTTCATGCTAGCATATTGGAGAAAAACGCATATAAAAGCATAAAGATTTTTATTTGTGTAAGATAACATACATTTTTTTCTTATCATAGGTTGTCCTCAGAAACTTACCCTTGGATTCAAATAAAAACTTTGGGTAATTGCAATTTTTTTTCCCTGAAGATTAACTTTAGCTATAAATGTTCGCATTAGCAGGGAGAAAGGGCATTGTTTATAAAAATACAATTACAGAACATTGGTCTACTAATTTCAAAGAAATAAATATAATCCTAGGTTATCTAAATTGAATCATCTTTTTTATTAAAAATTAATCTTTCAGTTTATAAAAGAGGATAATATTAAGTGAACATTTTTACTGATTCACTCTCCACAGTTTCAAAGTAAAGTTTCACTGGAGTACATTTTAAATAAGAACAGAAAATTATCTGTCAAAACAAACACTTTCATCTGTCTTGTAAAGAGCCTATTTAGAAGAGTTATAAAGATTTCTCTAAAGATTTAGACTTAAATGTATGTGTTTTAACAAGTTTTACATATTTTATTTGTGTTACTATAGGCACCTTAAAGATAAAATAAGATTATACTTAAGTAATTTGTTCGCATGTTTAACCACCACAGAATTCACGTGGGGGTTTTAACAGACAAATTAGTCAAATACAGGAAAAATGGGCAAAGTGCAAATTGAAGGGCTAATATAAGAAAAAGGAAAGTTGTAAACAGCCAAAAGATTTTTTAAAAAATGAATACATATTCATTATTTTAAAGAAGTCTGAGGAGAAAAATCAACCTTCCATTACCTGAAATCTATGTAGTAGTTCCCTCTGCAGGAGTGTTCAGCTATTAAAGTATATTTTGAATGCTTCAAAATATTTGACATACAAATGAATGTATCATTTTTATACAAATAGGCATATTGGTAAAGATAATAGTTTTCCCTGTGCTTTTAGCTTTTCAATTTATTTTGTGAAATATTTTGATCAGATATAATCCTGCTTTTTTCTTAATGATAGATGTTTTTTGTTTGATAGATTCATCACAATGTGCTTTGCTAATTTCCAATTCAATGGTGTTTAGTTTTATTATTTTCCACCTACTAGAAATGCCATTTGAAATTGTATATACAAGTTCTGCCATATTGTTTCCTGGTTGCTTTTATTCCCTAGCATCTGAACAACTCTATGTGGCACTGGACTAAGTGGTGTGTAGACGAGATGGCTAGGACACACCCTGGCTTACTCCCTTTGGGCTGCTATAACAAAACACCATGGACCAGCCGGCTTAGAAGCAATAGAAATTTATTTCTTATAGTTCTGTACACTTTGAAGTCCAGGATTAAGACGCTAACATATTTTATGTTGGGTAAGAGTCCATTGCCTGATTCAAGGAATTAGGATATGCTATATTTGGACTCAAAACTCATTGATAATTCAGATTATTCTTGAATTAAAAGTACCCATTTTGCCATATACTGTAAAGGACAGTACACTAACCATTCCCCATGTCCAAACTCACCCCTTACCACTCATCTTCCCCGGATGATCCAGTCACACTGCTTCCAGTTGGCTTCTCCAAAATTCTAACCTCACCCCACTTTGGGACTCTGTTCTCTCTCTTCTGCCTGTGACACTCAGCTCCGAGATCTCTGCACGCTGGGCACTTGTCCAAATCCTGGTCACTTGTCCTAATCCTGTTCTGTACACGTCATTACCTTATCAAGAGCCCACTCTGCAAAGCAGCCCATTACTCTCATCATAGTATTCTGCTTCTATTATTTGCTTTACTCTATTGATGTCTTTTCCCTTAAATTCTGACTTGTCTAATATTAATATTATTGCCACATTTCTTTTGAATAGAAGCTACATAGTTTATCTTTTTTTCCATTCTATGTATTTTACCTTCTCAGTAACTTTGTTTCGGTGTTCTTCTTGAAAGCAGAATTCAACAATTTGGACTTTTTTCCATCTTAAGAGATTATACTTTAGTGTGATTATTTATTTACTTTTGTTTGTTTGTTCTAGACAGGGTCTTGCTATATATTCCAGGATAGCCTCGAACTCACTGTGATCCTCCTGCCTTCGCTTCTTGGAATTCTGGGATTACAAGCATGTTACACCATGCCCAGCTAAGATGTTTATTACTTCCAATTAACATGGATTTTTCCTTTGCTTCTCTCCCATTCTCAGTGTCTTGTTGACCTAACTTTTTCCACTTTTACGCTTCTCTTTTCTGCTGATTTTGAACTGAGAGATTGTCTATTCCTTTAACAGTTTCTTTCAATTTAATAAATATTTAGTCAGTCAAACGAACTACATTATAAGTCTACAATTCCTTAGCGTTTCTGTTTCCTTCTACGCATGAACAAAGTCTTACAATGCCCTAGTCGCCTGTTTAAAATTCATACATGTATTTTTTTACAGCATTAGTTTTATACAAAAGACGAATATTGGTTTCTCTGTGAGCTGCTAAACTACCCAACAGAATTTTTTCAATATTTTTACTTATCGATTTTGTTTTAGTCTCATGCTTTTATATTGTCTCTCTATGCTTACATTATATAAGCATTTAAATAATGGGAGAGTAGCTTAATGGCAGAGCATGCACTAAGCATGCTGGAAGCCTTGGGGTCAGTCCCCAGCAGCAACAACAAACAATGACAATAGCAAAAAGAACTATTTTGCCTGTGTTATAAACAGCCTTACTTGGTGTTTGTATGTTTGAAATGTCTCTATTTTGCCTTTCCTCCAGAATGACTGTTTAGATGGATACAACTTTGTGTTCTTTTCCCTTAGCACTTTGAAGATATTGTCCCATTATTTTTTTAGGTTTTATTACTGCTGTTGAGAAATCAGCTTCGGGCTAATTTGCAATCCTTTGTAGGTAATCTGTTTCTGTCCTCTGGTAAATTTTAAGAATTAAGAAAAGACACAGAAACAGTTGTTGACTTGCAGTTTTACAATGTGCATGCCTAAGTCTGCACTCATATTTCTATGCCACTTAGGTCCTGGAGGAAACATTTGATCAGAGGTCTTGTGGTTTTGTTAAATTCTGGAAAACTCTCAAATCTGTTCTTGTCAAATATACCTTCTCTACCATTTTCTTTCTTCTTTTGAAATTCTGATGGACTATACACTGTGGCTACTCATCTATTTATCCATATATCTTAATTGTATCTTTCATATCTTCTACCTCATCTGTGAACTGATTTGGGGATAATGTATTGCTTCTATTTCTTCTCTCTGCTGTCGGGTCTGGTCCAGAGTTTGTCTTTGGATGTATTCTAATTTAGGAGTTACTGTCCATATTCCTAAGTATAGATCATCCTCAGTTTAAGGAGGATATGTCCCAGTGAACCCATCATAAGTTGAAAATATTGTTAAGAAGAAGAATGGCTCAAAGAATTGAAGGTTGGAGTCTCACAGTTCCCAAGTCTCTCAATCTGAGATGAAGAAGTCAGCAGGATCGGTCCCTTCCGAGCACTCTCAGGAAAAATCTTCTCCCAGCCTCTCCCCTGGCTGTCCGTAGCTTTTCGGGCTCTCATCGGCATTCTCTGGATTACAGAAGCATCATCACACCTTCACCTGCACATGACACTCTCCCTGTGTGTGTGCTTCACGTGTGTGCAAGTGTGCGTGTGTACATCTCTCAAATCTTCCACTTTCTGTAAAAGCACTAGTGACACTGGGTTAAAGCCAATGTAACTTAATTACATCTGTAAAAACTCTATTGCAACTAAAGTTATCAGGTGAGATATTGGCACTTAGGTCTTTGTCATTTGAATTCTGAGAAAGACACAGTTCAATCTGTAATACATAGCTAAAGAAAATTTACTTGAAATCACTTCTCTTTAGGCTTTATAGACTTATACACGCAGCAAGCTGAGATCAGACCCTCAGCCCCAGTGAGGCCTTTTGTTTAGCTTAGACTCACAAAAGTAACTGTGAACCCAAAGCTGAGCTTCAGCTCTTCTGATTGTTTATTGTCATTTGTCCTTAACATTTTTATCCATCCTTATGTATTTCCTGTAAAGAAGTATGAAGTGTGAAATAACACCCAGGCCGATGTGTATGTCTTATTCAATTACAGTAAGAATGTCAATGTATTATATTCTTGGAACAAAAGATTACATGAAGGACTTAACAGTCAAGGTACCTGGAAATAATGCAACTGGAAGATGAGATTACATAGAAGAGAGTTATAGTATATGTCAAAACTTAGTACTGTAATTAAAATAATATGGTACTAGTAAAAGAGACAAATAAAAAAAATACAAATCTCAGAAACAAAAACAAATCCATGGAAATATTTTGGAGATATTCTTAAATTGCAATTAAAGCTTGAAGAATAAATATCATTATAAAGTGAATATGTTTGGTCAACTATTTAAAAACGAAAGTAGAACTCTACTTCAAGAATTGAAATTATCATACCACAGTGATATACGAACACCCATGTTTATAACGGCACAGTTTGTAATAGCTAAACCTTGAAAACAGGCCAAATACCAATAACCCAATGAATGGATAAAGAAGACGTATTTTTTTTTACAGTGGAGTACTACTCTGCCATAAAGAAAGATAAACCTGAGAATCTCTAGGTAAATGGATGCACCTTGAGAACATACTCTTGAGAGAACAGGGTCAGCATTCTCTTTAGAGTGTAGAGGGGTGGGGCATGGTGTCATACACCTGTTAATCCCAGCACTCCAGAGGCTGAGGCAAGAGGATCGTTGTGAGTTCAAGACCAGCCTGGGCTACAAAGTGAACTCCAGGCCAGCCTGAAGTGCATATATCATTCCTATATCTTCAAATGCTATAGGAATGATGTTAGATCTCCAAATGATATTGGGGAAATATTATAACTCCCAACTTGTCAAATACACCGAATTCATGTTCCCCAAAGTTGAAGAATGAACTCTAAGGAACAGCAGAGGTGAACAGTGGGAAGTATTTATTGAGGGGGAGAGATATAGCTCCTGAGAGGCGGGAGGGGTCCCAAGTGGTTTGCCAATGGGCCCATTTTCTGGATGGAAGTTTTTGGGAGATGGAATATTATGGAGCAAAATCATGAGATGGGTATAAAATCACAAAGTGGGTACAACAAAGGGCAAAACTATGATGAACCAATAATATTACACGTATAGCTGCTTAGGTAATGTTGATCCAATGGGGAAGCAGGTCATATCGCAAGTGCACATGGAAAGAACTGAAGGGGTGAGCCCAGAGTTCTTGGTCATCCACTGAGGTAAATGATATCTATCTAGACTTTATCGCACCAGGTGCAACCTCTTATCTTACCCCTTGGGGAAGCATGCAGGCATGATCATTCTGTCTTTATCTTGAGGACTGGTCTCTAACAGATAAGCTTCTGCCTACAGTTGTATTTTTACCATTCACGTGACTCTTTCAAGGCCTTAGCCCTGTATGACAGCCTATAATATTTCTACCTAACCTGTCTCTAGTAGTTTTAACTCAGTGCACTTGGACCCATGGGTGCCTTAATGTGCATCTTCCTATATGTTCTGAGGGCAACCAAGGCCATAGGCTTCTGTCACAGAGGCACAGGCACCATTTGGGGCTGGGATTGTCATCCCAGTTCTTGCCCTCCAGTCAGTAGCAAACAAGTCAGCATCTCTTAATGCAATAGCGTGATTACAGCCTTGGGTGGGAATCTATCCCATATTTTGGGTAACATTGTTCCATTTATCCTAGGGTATGTTTTTTTTTGTTCTTATCAAAAGAGTTGTCTGAATTGCTCCATAGTAGACGTCAGCCGAATATGTTCATCTCAGACCTGAAAATGTCTATGAACCAATCGTTACCTTTCATCATGGGAGTTTTAGGGGTCTGAGGTAGATCAGCATCCAACGATGTCTTCAAATCCTGTCCTCTAGGGTCCAACAATCTCCCTGCCTGGGGGTGGGGTGAATTACTGGAGTTGTAGGGTCATTTAGAGAGGTCCCCTAATGTTCTGGGTCCCTGTTGAACTTGGAGGGTCAGGGCCAAAATACTGGCTGTTCTCTTAGCCCCTACATTTCCATTTCTGAGTATTAATTATGGCTAGAGAAGAATTTTTCTCATGGCCCTTTTGATTCAGTGTCTCATGTACTGGACATTGAGAGACATTAGACCCAGTAGCAAGCTTTAAAATGTTTGCTACACATTGTAGCTGTTGTCTGATGTTTTGAAGCTTTATTGAATCATCTGTCTGTACAAGAGATATCCACCATGGTAGTTCAGCTGTACTAGACACAGACAACTGTCTGCAAACTCAGCATGCACCCGTGCTCTTGTTTTGGGCATATTGTTGGGCCCAAGGAAGGAAAAGTTTAGTTCCTCTATTGCAGAATGGCATAAGGTTTTTTTTCTTTTTTTTGGAAAGCCCTAACAATCAGATGTCTGTAAGCCTGTAAGGGAAATTAATTAATTAATTAAAAATTTACAAAAAGAGAGCATACTCTTAAATGAAATAAATCAGACACACATATATAGATACCACATTGTTTCTCTGGTGAGAGAAACTGTAAGTGTAGACAAGGACCAAAATGTAGAATAGATATTGTGAAATAAGAAGAAAATACTCAAATGGGAAGGGGAACCAGGGAGGGGAGAGGGGGAGAAGAATGAAGGGAAAAGAAAAAATTAGACAAAAAGGAATAAATGGACAAAGCTTTTGTAAATGGGGAAGAGGGATTAAAGGGCGAAAGGGGAATGGGAGAAAGAGGAGTCAAGGTATGTCAATTCCTTATGATGAATGTGATCATTATGTACATCTAAAATGTATCAAGGGAATTAATTAATTAAAAATACAATGATCACTAAACATTAAAAATTAAAAGAATTGCTCGAAGAAAGCATAAATTCATATTAAATACAACACGAGCACTAGAGATGAATTTTAGAGAAAATAGACATCATAACAAGACAGGAAGACATTTTTAAATGATCACTAGATTAAGTGAATGTAATTGATAAAGTAAAAAATCTTGAATGATGGTGGGACAGTTACAAAATCTTCAGAAGGAGATCAATGTGTACAGTGGAAGAATGGGCAGGCAGTTTATGAAAGGGATGAGAAATAATGAAAATGCCCTAGTGCCCTCGCCTTCGCTATGGTTTCCCTTGCAATTGTTTCAGCTTCCAGTGGTTTTAAAATATTAAATAAAAGATTCCAAAACTAATTCTCAAATTTTAATGACTTTTATTATAATGTATTATTTAATCATTCTGTTTTATTATTCATTGTCATTAACACTATTGTGCCCAATTTATAAATTCAACTTTATTAAAGGTGTTTATGTACAGGAGAAAATGCAGTGTATGTATGGTTTGTACTGGTGGCTGTTTCAGGCATCCACTAGAGATATGTCTCTTGTGGATAAAGCGGGATTACTCTACTACATACTATAACAGCATAAAATAAATACGTGCGATCCTATGCAGACAGGAACATTCACGTTTGTTGGTAGGAGAATTAACTTGAAACAGTTATTCAAGTGGGTACTTTCCTAACACGATTCAATACATCTATAACCTGTAAACATGCATACTCTGAATTTAATGGGATGCATCAAGATGTACAGAGCTTACTGTAAAAGATTATTCTTAAGAGTATTAAATATTAGAATAAAATTATGGAAAGGTGCTACATATGTAATTTACTACAGAATTTATGGAACATCCATGAAATATAATGATTACAATAAGAATCCTGTAGAAGACCAGCATGATATCAGTGGTTAAATTCGGGTTGTAAATTATTTTCTGTTTTCTTAATTAGTTTATTTTGAAATTTTATTGGTACATTTTAGATATACATAATGATCGCATTCATCCTAGGGAATTTGTACCTGTCCGTGGTGTGTCTTGTTTCTTACTCCTTTCCCACCCCCCTCCCTCCCTTCAACCCTCCCTCTCCCTATTTACAAAGGCTTTGTTTCCATTTTTTCCCTTCTCTTCTCTCCTTTTGACCTTGTGCCTTCTTTCCCTCTTCCCCCGCCTTTTCCCTTCCCATTTGAACTTTTCTTCCCATTTTTATGTGATAAGTTAAATGTGAGGTTCTATTATTGAATTTTATTTTTGCACTTCACAAAACTATCTACAAAGACTATATACTTCTTGTTTAATGAGAGGAAACAATAGTTTTAAGTAAATATTGTCAGAAACATTTTTCTTGAGATCAATCTCATGTTGTTATTGAGATAGTTTTTTCTACTTTTTATCCTCAGTTGAGATTTAGAAAACAGCAGCTAGTTGCTATTTTTGTGCAATATATCACCGGTGCATTACAATCTTTATGTATTTTAGGACTGTTCTAATATAGACTCCATCCTGCTTGCCTTTTGAATAAATTAGCTAGTTCTTTCAACACTTTATCTTCTATGCAAGTCTTTCTGATTAGGATGGAAGTTTTACTGAACATTCTGACATTTCAGACAATCAAGTCTTTATTTCAGAAGCAGGCAAAATGTAACATGGAAAATGTATTTCGGGGTGGGAAAGCCTTCTTGTCTATGTTTCTTGGCAACAAACAGGACTCTTGTGACCAGAAAAAGTTAATGTAGCTGCCTAAAGCACCTGATTTCTCTCAGAGATTGTTTCATGCATTTAGAGAATTTGGTTTACCATAATACAGGTCAGGTCCCTTTGCTAGTAGTATCAATAATTTAAAAATCCTTTTAAATTCTTCAGTAGTTTGCAGTCCTAATCATTTATTTTCTGCCATTCATCTATCAAGTTTGTTCAGGGCAGAACTTCTCATTTTAGGAGGTTTTGAGCATTATCAATTAAGCATGTTCATAGGCTGTTCTGTGAACATGACTTGGATAAACTAAAACTTCTAGGAGCCCAGAAATTTAACTGATGATCTAGATACAGAGGACAATTGCTTAGTTTGTGTAAAAAATGTTTACTGACATTGAAATATACTTCACTTGAGTCTATAAGTTTAGGACAAATCTATCATTAAGTTATAGAACTGGAATAGATAAATGCCATATAAGACTAAATATATATATATTGTGTAACACATTCGTGCATTTTTAAAAAACACAATTGATCTGGAGTTCTTCCAACTTTTTATTTTATGTCTTGTTTTCAAATGTGTTTTCACCAGAAAATATGAGTATATGCTTTATTATGACATAAAGATTTGAAGAATTACTACTTTGTTAGAGATAATACTTAAATAATATTACTCTAGTTTTAGGATCCATGTTAATGTAGCAACTTACACAAAAATATTTCATTTAACCTAATCTTTCATGCTAATCTATGATGCTTTAATTTTCATAAAATAGGATTCTTCTAAGTTAAAAAGTAATATGCAGTTATACATTAAGCTTCTTTCAAATGGCATACGTTTTTAATTACCTTTTTCTTCTTTTGAGAAGTTCTCAGTAGTTAGCAGTCTTGAGAGGCAGGTACAGAGCTTTCCCATCTAATCTTGCCCCATACGCACACAGCCTTCCCATTATCAAGCTCTGCCGCCAGAATAATACATTTGTTGCAGTGCACGACCCTCCATTGACGCATCGTGGCCATCAAAAGCCCAAGGATTCCATGAGGCTTCACTTTTGCTGCTGTCCATTCTAAAGTTTTGGACTGATGTGTAATGACACGCAATGACCCATGCAAGGCAGCTCCACTGTCACCAAGGGCCTCTGTGCTCTCCCAAATCATCCACCCCCGGCCACCGGCGTTCTTCCTACCTGCAACACCCTTCGCAATTTTTTGTTGACTCCGTAGTTTTGTCTTTTTCATTGTGTCACGTGGTGGGAATCATATAGTACGCTGCTCTTCTCAGACTGGCTTCCTTCGCTTAGAATAGTAATACACATTTCCGTATCTGCCATATCTTTGGATGGCTTGATGCAATTTCTTTCTAGGGTGGAATAATATGGCATTGTCTTGGACCTCAGGTTGATTTTTTGGTTTTTCATCTGTTTTCTTACTGAGGGTCATCTTGGATTTTTATGAGTTTGGGCAATTTTTACTAAAACTGCTGAAGCCATCCATTTGCGGGGTGTGTGTGGACATATGCTTTCAACTTCTTTGAGTAAACAAAAGGAAGTTCACTGCTCTATCACATGGTAAAATCATATTTATTTTTGTAGGAAGCTGCCAACTTGTCTTTCAAAGAGGCTGTACCACTTTATATTACTGTAGCCCCACAGCAATTGGTGCTGCCCGTCAGCATTCTGTACTTTGTCATTCTAGATGTGTAGCGGTATTTCAGTGTTTTAATTTTTATTTCTCTGATAACACAGGCTGTGGCACCTCTTTTTGTGTTTTTATTTGAGATCCATAGATTCTCCTCTTTACAGTCCGTGATTCATTTTTCAATCAAGCTCCCAGTAAGGCTTTTTTTTGGGGGGTATATTTTAGAAAAAGTCCTTTACAAGATGTAATTTTGTAAATGTTTTTTCCTAGTATGTGGATGATCTTTTTATTCATTTTGACGTTGACTTCCATCAGCGTTTTATAGTTTAAATCATACAGATCCGGTAGTATGTTAAGTTCATGTCTAAGTATATGTTATTATTTGGGGGGCTGATGTAATGATGTGATCTTTTCTATTCTGTTTGTTCATTGCTGGTATATAGAAAATTGATTTCCCCGGCCCCCAGGAACTTGGCCAGACAATGTACTCTGATTTTTCAGAAGTTGTAGGTGGGCTTCTGTGTGCTGTGTTACAATATCAGTGATGTTTTAATTGTTTTTCTTCTTTTTTTTTGCATTATGTACTTAAGAGGCAGCTTTCCTGTTTTAGGAATTTTCAGGAGAAGGCTCATAATGCGCTCATTTCTTCTGTTGGTGTACACTGTGAAAGGGATTGACTTTTACATACTAACCTTTTGTCTTTTAACCTTGCTACATTGCTTATTAATCTAGCACGTTTTTGTTGAGTCTTTGATGTTGATGTAGAGGAGCATGTCCTCTGTGAACAAGACAGTTTTATTCATTTGCTCTCAATTTTTATATCTTTTTAAAGTGATTTATTTTTCTTGTCATTGCTAGGTAGGGCTTTGAGTGGATAAGACGCTGCAAATGATTGCTGTGAAGACCATCCTGGCCTTGTTCCTGACATTAGTGAGAAAGTTTTTATTTTCTTACCAGGAGACATGAGGTTTTCAGTAGATGTTTTATTAAGTTAGAAAGCTTGTGTGTATTACTAGTTTTAAGACTTTTTTTTAATCCTAAATAGATTGTGGATTTTACCAAATACTTTTTTTACAACTGCTGCTATAGTCATGTGATTTTTCTTTTTTGATAGGGATGATGCGATGAATTACACTCGATTCTGAGTGTTGAACTAGGACTGCATTCCTGGGATAAGACCCACTTAGATATGATCTGTAATTTTTATAAATTTTTAGATTGAATTTGCTCACTTTTTTGTATACACATACACACACATATGTATAGTACATATATATTTATGAGAAATATAGGTATTTAGTTTTATTTTCCCAGTGTCTTTCTTTTTTGGTATTAAGGTAATGCTGGCCTCATGGAATAATTTAGAATGCTTCTATCTTTAAGAGACTGTAAAAGACTGGTATAACTTCTACCATAGTTGATTGAATCAGGGGACCCTTTGGGGCCTGTTGTGTTCTGTTTTAAATATGGCTATTTATTGTACTTACTATCCACATTACTCATATCTTTTTTGAACAAGTTTAGGAAAACTGTGTCCTTCAAGGAATTGTTGTACCTCATCAGAATATAAAGTATTTAGGTCAGAGTTGTGCATAATATGCTTGCATTATTCTTTCAGTGTCTATCTCATCTGTAATAATGTCCCTGCTCTCAGTTCTGATTTTAGTATTTTATGTCTTCTGCCTTCCTTTCCCTACAGATTAGCTCCTCTAGCTTATCAGTTTTATTGAGTTTTTTCCCTCACAGAATCAACTTTTGGTTTCACTGGTTTTCTTCACTGATTTTCTGTTTCAATTCTATTGATTTCTCTTCTAGAGCTTATTATTTTTCTTCTACTTACTTTAAAATGGATTTGCTCTTTTTTTTCCAGTTTTCTAAAGTAGAACCCTGAATTAGTGAGCAGGTCTATTGTCTTTACTAATGTATGCATTCAATGCTATGTTTTCCTCCAAGCACTGCTTTGAGAACATTCCATAAATTTTATAATTTGTGTTGTCATTTTCACTTAATTTAAGACATTTTAAAATTTTTCCTGAGAGTTCTTTTGCCCATGTGTTATTTGGAAATGTGTTGTTCATTTCCATGTATTTTGGGGTTTTCCAGTTGTCTCTGTGTTAGTGATTTCTATTTTAATTACTTTATTGTTTGGAAGCAAATATCTATTAATATGTGTTAATTATTATTGTGTATTGATGCCCTATCATCTCCATGAGTGTTCCACGTGAACTCGAAGGGTATCTCAGTTTTGCTGTTGCTGGATGAAGTAGTCCACGGATATCAATTATATCCATTTGATTGGTAATTTTGTTTCATTAAATGATGTTCTTGCCAATTTTCTACCTGCTGGATTTGTCCATATCTGATAGAAGGGTGTTAAAATCTACAAATATAATAATAGATTCATTTATTTCTCCTTGAAATAGTTTGCTTTTACCTCCCATAGTTTAACATTCTGCTATGAAATGCATATGCATTAAAGTTTGTTCTGTCCTTTCTAGAAATGTGGCTCATTTATTATTATATCTTTTCTTCTTTTCTGTTTTGGTATCAGGAGTTGAACTCAGGACCTTGCACTGGCCAGGCAGGTGCTGTGCCGCTGAGCTCTATCCCCAGCCCTCCTTTCTTTCCTTTAATTAGTCCATGTTTGTATTTGTAACATCTAGTAGCGATGTTGCCTTAGGGAGTTGGTCCCTGTGTGTAAAATATCTTGATCATGTTTGGTCCCTGTGCAGCCTTCGTTTTTTCCTGATAGCTTTCATCCTTTTGACGTCTGTTTTATTTGAAATGAATATAGCTACTCCTTCATTTGAGTATTAATGGAGTGTGTTCCTTCATTCACTTTTTTTTTTTTTTTTTTTTTTCCGGGACCGGGGATCGAACTCAGGGCCTTAGTGCTTAGCGGCAAGCACTTACCCCACTGAGCTGTACCTCCAGCCCTCCTTCATTCACTTTTAATTTATATGTATCTTATCATATAAAATGAACGTTTTGTACACAACATATGCTTGAGGCTTGTTTTTGAATCTGTCCATTTAGACCACCAACATTCAAAGTGACTATTGATTGAGTAGTTTCTATCTGCTGTACACACTTGTTACTGCATTCTGTTTGTTGTCCTTACTCTTTGTTTGTTCGTTTTTAATCTACCACTGTTTCTGCCTTTTGTGGTTCTAATTGAACACATTTCCTCTCCTTTCTTAAGATACCAGTTTTATTTTAGTGGTTGGTGTAGAATTTGCAATGTGTTAGAGCTGGGGATATAGCTCTCTGGCTCAAATGCCTGCTTGGCATGCCCAAGATCCTGAGTTTGAGTTGTGGTACCAAAACAGAAAACAAAAACAAACACTAAAAAAAAAAGAAAAAAGAATTTGCAATGCATTTACAAATAATCCCAGTTCACTTTCAAATAAGATTATATTTATATGTAAGGTACTAAGCTAAGTGTAGAGTGAATACTTCACAAAAAGTAATACAAATTCCTCTCTTATTTTTCGTATCATTGCTTTCATGCAATTCTTTTCTACATAGGCATACAGAAGCAGATATGTATGTATGTGTGCATATAAAATATATAACATATATAAATGTACCTAATCGAATATTTGTTCTTATTAGAACAAATATTTTAATAAGCTGCTATTAGATGAATTAAGAAAAAGAACGAGATGAATTAAGAAAAAGAAAAGTAAGTGTTTCATTTTATCTTCACTTATCCTTTCTTACAATTTTTCCCTTTATGTAGATCTCAGTTTCTGGCCTATAATCTTTTTCTTCTCTTGAAAGAACATCTTTGAACATTTCTTACAAAACCAGTCTACTGGCAGCAAGCCTTCCAGTGTTTGTTTGTCTGAAATAGTTCTTATTTCTTTTTCACTTTTGAAGCACCATTTTACAGAGTATAAAAATTCTTGCTTGGTGACATTTCTTTCCTTCTCAGTACTTTGAATATTTCGCTTGATTTTCTTTTGCTCTCATGGTTATAGGAAGGCTTTGGATGTAATAATTTTCTTGTCACTTTTGTATAGATAAGGTAAATTTTTTTCCCTCAGAATTTTTTTTTTCCTGAAAATTTTCTTTATATTTGATTTTCTGAGGGTTGATAAGCCTAGGTATGTGTTTTTGTTGTGTATTTATTTGTTTTCCATTTACTTCATCTGATAGTCTCTAAGCTCCCTGGACATGTGACTTGGTATGTGACGTTAGTTTGAATATAATTGCTTGTGATGTTTCTTGTGTTCGTATCTTTCTTTTCCTTTAGTTTCCCCTATAGTGGAATGTTATACCTCTTTCAGGTGTCGCCCAGTGCTTGGTTATTTTATTTATTTTTAGTCTCTTTTCCCTTCTGACTCTCAATTTTTGAGAGTTTTATAGCGATAGCCTTCAACTCAGAGATTTGTTCCTCAGCACTGAGCACCCCACTAGTAGCCTTATCAGAGTCATCCTTCATCTAGATTTCAGTGTTTCACTCTGCAGTACTTTTCTTGGTTCTTTACTATGAGTTCCATCTCTGTGTTCACATTGTCCCTCTGTTCTTCTGTCCTCTCTACTTTACCCCTCAGAGTCTTTACAATGATAATAACTCTTTATATTTCAGTCACTTAATCTACTTTATATTAAAGTCTCTAAAATCCAGTTTTATTGCAGTTTAATTAGCAAACGTTGGGTATATTGATGGTAGACACGGTGATGTTTTGATTCCTGTACAAGTTGGGAAAGGATTACTGCAGTGAAAACAATAAACATATTCACCACCTCGCATTTTCATCCTCTCTTGTTGTGGGAATAGTTCCTTAGCAGTTCTCCAGCACACACATATTAGTAACCATATTTACTGTGATTTCCCGGAGGGCAATAGGATGTGTTCATCTGAAATGAACAGCTGTGTTCTTTATCCAGCATACCTCATTCTCACCTCTTTTTAGACCCCAGGCCCCAGTAACCAAACCGAAGGTACTGTACTTTTTCCTTCCATATGTTTCCTTCCAACATGTTTCATATTTCACCAATGAAAGAGATCATAGAATATTTGTCTCTATGTGCCTGGATCGCTTCACTTAGAATAACGTTTTCCAGGTTGCCGTAAATGATGGGATTTTTTTTAAAAGCATGAATAGGAGTCATTTTGTTCCTTTTGTCAAATGATGAGTACTTAGGTTGCTTTCATGTTTATTGTGAAGACTGCTTGAGACACACACCTCTATCCAGGTAGCTGTGTAACTCGAATCCCTCATTTAATATGGTATGTCATATTTGTTGAGCTAAACTTGCACTGGTTCACAATGCGCAGCCCTTTTAAAGTGCGGTGTAACTAAATGAGGTACTACTTTCTGTTGGGGATTTTCCCATCTCTGATATTCAGAGACATTATCTTCTCATTCTTTTCTTTTGTGCTGTCACAGTCTGACTTTCGTGCCAGACTACAAAAATACTTTTCAATTTTTGGCAAGAGTTTGAGAATAACTGGCCTTATTTCCTCTTTAAATGTATGTCACAATTCACCAGTGAAGTCATCAGGTCATGTTAATCTCTCCCACTGCCCCAATACTGGGGATTGAACCTAAGGCCTTTGCACTGAGCCACATCTTCAGCCCTAAAAACAAACAAACAAACAACAAACAAACAAAACGACTTCTCTTTTTGAGACAAGTGACTATGTTGTCCATGCCTGGCTGGAACTTGTGTATGATCTTCCTGCCCTGGGCTCCTAGTGTGCTTTGATTATAGCCTATGCTACCAGGCCTTTGGACGTGAGCTTTACAAGTACTTTGCAGTTTCCTCCCAGCCTGGGGCAGAAAGGCTAGAGAGAACTGGAGCAAATTCCTCCTTTCACAGGAGACATAGAACAGCTAGAATTTAATATTTCCTATATCTGCAGGTCACTCAGGCTCTGATAAAACTAGCAGGTTAGGCTCTGACTTACTAGTTTGTCCTAAGTACAACCTTTTTGTGACTAGTGCATTCTGAGCCAAACATAGTGGCACACACCTATAATCCTAGTCCTAAGGAGGCTGAGGCAGGAGGATCACCATGGCTTACATAGTGATTTCAAGTCCAGTCTGGACAACATAATGAAATCCTGTGTGAAGAAACCCAAACAAAGAGAGAATAGTGTATTGTGATATATTCTACAATATTTCCTTTTTTCTCCCTATAACAAGCATGAGAAGATTTTTCTCCAATATTTATTGTGAGTCTTGTTGAGTTCCTGGAAACAAAATTTAACAAATTGCTGGGATTTCCCTATGACTTGGTCTCCATGGAGATTTTAACTATTAAACTTGCTCACCCAGAGACTCCAGGAATTCATCACTTTCAGGTCAGATTTCCAACTCTGGCACTGATACCAGGGCAATTTTTGCTCACGAGCCCCCTGCTATGACAAGCTGTGACGCTCTGTGTCTATGTCAGGGTTTCTCAGTGCTGGGCGCAGCGGATTACCCCACGTCCTTTGCTCTCTGATGGATGTAAGAAGAGCTCTTGAGTTTGTAGCCTGACTAGCTGTTTATTTGTCATTAGGACAAAGTGGTGACTTCCACGACCCTTATCAACAGAACCAAAACACGGAAATCTGCAGGAACATTTTGAACTCAAATCATTTCTATTTCAGTAACAGAAAAGGCAGTTTAGATTGCATAACTAAGAACCTAATCTTCATTTTTTATGAGATTATGTATAATATTTCCTAGGAAATTTGAGAATGTTTGCTACCTTGTTTATTGACTGTTAAACTTTTTTAATGTAAATAATATATTTAATGCATATAGAGTAACATAAAATAAAAGTTGTAAGGTACAAAGGTGGAAATGAATTTTTTATAGTTTAAAGCTCTACAACAGTTAGATGCTAGGCCTTAATGAATTTACGTTATTTTAACTTTATTTAAATTACTGCACTGTGTAAAGGTCATCTGAGGTCTGTTTTTACACAGATGTCTCCAAGAGATTTTATATAAATACAAATGTGTTTTCATTCCTTATGTAACCTTGAGTAAGGGCAATGAATATTCTTTTCTTTTAAGAAATGAGATCAGGGGCTGGGGATATAGCTCAGTGGAATAAGTGCTTGCCTAGCAAGCGCAAGAAATGAGATCGTCATGAGAATTTAAGGGAGTGATATAAATTTGTGATGTTCTAACCATCTCTTGGCTTGAAATTTTCAGACTGGCTAGAACTTTTGAACATAATCCTGCATGTTTGGCAATTTTCCTCCCTTTTGCATCTTACCTTCCCATGGTGGAGGCCAGAAAACTTGATTCACAACTTCCTTTGTGGCTAAGGCCCAGACGTGGGTTCATATCTCCACCAATGACGCACCTCGCTAGGGAGCCCCAACTCAGAAGTTAGTGATCTGCGGAAGGACGCTGTGTGCGGGCCCGATTTTGGGGGAGGATAAAGGCAGGAGTGTCTGGTAGGGTGATGGTGGCAGATGTTTTATCTGGGTCTGTGTACAGGAGACGTTTCTGATGCCAGAAGTCACAGAAAATCAGGTAAATGGCCAAGAACAGAAGTGATTTCTATTGCTCGTGAATGAGCGAGCTAGTGACAGAGGCTTTCTCAACAGCCTCTCTGGTTATGTGGTTCAGAGCATTATTTTCACAAGTTTAGTTATAAATCTGGTTCCCCACTCACTCACCTGAGAGCTAGTCAATAAATCGTCTTTTTGCTTGACCAGCCACAGTCAGTTGCTGTGGTTTGCAGCTGAGAATCTTGTAACTGATCATTTTGAATTGCTTTTTCTGGGAGATTATTTTTCTGCTCTCAGACCTGCTTTTTACCTATTTTCATAGTATATGAGTTATACCACTTTTTAATAATGTTTTTACTGGTTATCCACTATATATATATATATATATATATATATATATATATTTCTTTTTGAAGACAGCATCTTGCCATGTAGCTCAGGTTGGCTAACTCACTCTGTTGCCCAGGCTGCCCACAAACTTTAGATGATCTCCAAGCTCAGCCTCCCAGGTGCTGGGATTGCAGGCATGTGCTACCATGCCTGGGTTCATTTATATGTTTTAATGCAATCTGTGTCCACCTTCAATACCATCGTCTCATATTAAGTTAGTTTCTGTTGCCTTAAAAAACACCTCAGGCTGGGTACTTCATAAATGAAAGAGGTTTGTGCAGCTGACAGTGTGAGAGGTTGGAGGTCCAAGGCTGAGTGGCCACATCTCTTTAATTTGTACCAAAGAGTGCATGGTGTGTGGCTTCACAATCGTAGGACTACATGTGAAAGAGATCACGTGGTAAGACAGGAAGCCAGAGCCTTACAGGGCTCAGTCTTCCCCTTTGTATAACGAGCAACCCATCCTTGGAGGAGTTAGGGAGGGTTCCATGAGAGCTACAAAAACCCCTCCTGAGAGCAGCACCTGTAGTGATCTAGTTGCTTCGCGCTGAGATCAGCCTAAAGTTTTATCAGTTCTAAGCACTGCTATACTAGGGACATAAACCTTTTGGAACCACAACCAGGTTATACCCAAACTGTAATAATCCTCCTTCACTGGTGTAGGTATCTTTTTCTACCACAATCTTCCTTGTATCTCTCTGTCTTTTTATATTTTTCATGTAATAGTGTATTTTAAGTATTTTCTGTGTCCAGTAATTAAGTTTTATTTGAAGCGGTGACTGTTATCATTTTATTATATATGTTTGGGTCAGTAATGATTGATCTTTTCTTGGACAAGGTTGCTTCTAATTTTCCAGTGTCATTACTGGCAGTGCATGCTTTGTTATCCCAGCACTTAGGATGCTGAGGCAAGAGGAGCGTTGTACTTTTGAGGGCATCCTGGGTTACATAGTGAGTTCAAGGCCAGACTGAACCAAATGGACTGTTACGTTCACAATTTTAGGTCTAACAGTATAGCTTTTCCTTTCTGGGTGAGACAAGAGAAGAAAAGGGGCTGAACTAAAAAAATACCCTTCCTCCACATAGAATAAGATTTTGGCAATGTCTTTTCCACTGTAGAGTATGGTTTTGTTGTAAAGAATATGGAGTACATTTCATAATCATCACTTTTTTCTCCCCCTGCTGGAGCCAAGAGGAAATCTGTGGTGACTCTTCCACGTAAGAACCTGGTAGGGCTTACAGAGGTAAAACTTAACAAAATATGATATCCTTCTCAGACTGCAGCCCATGAAATTTCTCATTCTCCTGTGAGTCTACATTCATTCTCCAGAAAGCTCACTAAACTGTCATTTCAGAGTTCCTGCCATTTTATAGCTCCTGCCGGTTCCATCTCCGGGAGGGGATTCACCTTCCGCCCAGATTTAGGGATGGTGCTTTACTCTCCAATTACATTTCCCTGAAGAGACTAAGACATGCTGGTGATTTTTACTGTTACAGTTTTTTTCCTTGTTGAATTGGTGAAAGCCATGACTTAGAAACTCCTGACACCTTGTAGCCAAAACTACAACCTTGGATTTGTTTTTCCTACATATAAAGAATAATGTTTTGAAAAGATTGATTGAAGAAAATATATTTATCTAGTGTGTTTTTAGTATGGAGCAGTGATATTAGAGATATGTACCAGGAGAGAGATCAGATTAAGTTATAGACTAGACACAAATAGAAAGTGGTACTTTTAGCATAGACTTTTTTAGTCAGTGGACGTTTTCTACTTCTTCAGCTTCCCTCTGAAGTGCCTGTCTAGGCAGAGAGGTCATTCAAAGGCTGGGAAAGGAGTTGGAAGAAACCATTGTTTTCCTAATTGTTTTTGCAGGGTATTGGGTCACTAATGTGATTGTAAAGGGCTCCCAGAACCCTCTATGCTCACAACTAAAACTTTCCATCCATATCAAAGTTCTCTAAGCCAGAGGAGTGAAATCAGAGCGTCAGAGCCTTCTCCAAAGATAGCTTCCAAAATAAGACACCACTTTTTCCCTATCAATTATGGATAGTTGCTTAATTTTCAAGAATTACCTTCTCCTATTCAGCTTTGATTTAAAGCTGAAGTTTTAAAACTGTGCTGTCTATGGGAAGAGGTGCTTTTTACTGAGCAGAGGCAAAGTTTGTTGCTGTGCTTCTTTTCCAGATTGTTAAGAACATTTTCACACCCTTGTTGCACATGAAGGCTCACACCACTGTGGTCAGCATGCCGTGGGGCCAGAAAAACACCCAGGATCAGCTGGCTGTTCCAGAGGCACAGTCAAAAGGTTTTTCATTTTATCTGACTAACTTAAATTTAGAAGACATAGAGAGAAATCTAATAATACTTTACAAGGGAATTTTCTACTAAACACGCCAATATACCTGGAGATTTATGAAGCCATCATTTACCTTCTCCTTCTTATCTTGGTAAATAAATTTAATATTTCAGGTCCATTTCTTTCTTAAGAAGAGCTTTATTTCAAAAACGTTATCCGGAATAAAAGCTTAAGTCTTTGTAGTGGCCCCAAATGCCTGTTGCCTCCTGTTTCGGTCCCCCTTGCAGCTTCCTTCGCCAGGGTGCAGAACTACAGTGTTCCCTGCAATTCTCGCGCACTCAGAGGTGAGGCTTTTGAAAGGTGACTTGATCTTGGGAGCTCTGTACTCACCACTACTGAGTTTAGTAGCTGAGCTGAGTGCGTCATCAGGGGGTGGAGCCTTGTTAAGGGTGGGTCACCGCAGAGGACCTGGCAGGGTGCAATTCCCACCCTAGCCACCATGAGGAGAGCAGCTTTTCTAGGCTCCTCTACCGTGTTATGTCTTCCTTATGTCTGACTTTCCTACTTCTTTCAAGTTTGTATTGATTGCGCTTCCCTTGACCCCTTATTTTATTGCCAGTGTGCCCTCCTCTGATTTTTCTCATGCCCCTTAATCTGATCTTTCTTTTCTCTGTGTCACATATTTTACCATGCAAGTAATGGACTCATTTTATTATTTATTGTTACTTATTCCCTACTGGAACCTAAGATTCATGGAGGTGATATTTTGAAGTTTTTCTGTTTATCTATAATGGGGCTTACAATGGAGTAGGCGTTCACTAGATCATTGCTAAGTTAATGAGTGAAGCAGCCTTTATGCTTCTTCTCTGTGAAGAAAACAATGGTTAGTAAAGCACAGATCCTTTACTTCATAAAGAAGCCAGTGAGATAGTGGATGTTCCTAGCAGAAAGGAGAGTAGGTTGGGGAATGTTTGTATTTCCCTGAAGCAGGGCTGTAGAAGTGGCAATGGTTGAATCTGGAGAAATATTCTCAGGAAACACATGAGGCCATTGATTGTATGGTGGAGTGTGAAAGCACAGAATATAATGACAGAAACAACCGAGCTGCAGATGTAAATATGGGGTTTATTATCAGCTGACAATTGAAGTTTTACACTTTGGAAGAGATTTTTAGGGAGACATAAAGAGGACGAAGGCAAGCAAAGAGAGAACACTGAGAACAATTTGAAAGGCTAGTGAAGAAAAATCTACAAAAGAGAGTGAGCACTGAACCTGTAGAGGTAGAAGGAAAATCAGATGTCAAAGAAGAGAAGATCAAAAAAAGGAACAAGGAATAGTGACCACATTGGGCAGACACACACATATAATGGAGATATAAGAGAAAAAATTAGCTAAAACACTAAGTTAGAAATTACACATACAAGCTTAAAAATAGTGATCTTTTAAAGATATGGATATCTAGGACTTTGGTAGCAAAGATTTGGAGAAATAAATGTGTAATTAATTGCAGCTTAGGAAGTGCAGTCGTAAAAGTTTCATGCGCTCTTTATTATAGTACAATATTATCTTGTTCTTCTTGTTTAATTTGAAAAGGCTGTGTAAAGGATGTGTTTCCATAAGGTGCCAAATGATTGACTTATAAAGAATGGATATTGCCGGACTTTTTCAGGCATGTGTTAGAAACAGGTGTGGAATGAAACCTGAAAAAGTAGTGAGGACCAGGGAAGGTGTATGGTTTCTGCCAATCTAGTGAGAGGTATTACAAATTGAACATATTTGGACAGGGTCAAAAAGTTGTAAAGGAATCCTTACGTCAGATAGCATAGCACATAGAAATGTTCATCGTTATGTTATGAGTTGGCTGGTATTAAATGTAGAACACATGGCCATCCTTGGTGCATCCCTGGGGCTCAGCATATTTTGTTATGTATTGCAGGCACTTAATAGGTGCTTAGTGAAAGTAGAATTTGTAGGCCTACTCCAAGAATATCTCAGGCAGGGGAAAAATAATGTGCACAAATTCCAAGGCATGGAACCTTTTAGTGTTTGCAGAAACTTCTTATTGCCTCAGCAGAGGAGGGTGAGCAGGCTTGACAGAGTAGAACAGGAAACTAAGAGATTAAGCTTTGTGGGAAATGGTAGGCAGCTTTGATCTATAAATTTTTTCTTTTTTTTTTTTTTTTGGCAGTACTGGGGATCAAACTCAGGACCCTGCGCTTGCTTGGCAGGCGCTTATTCCACTGAGCTATATCCCCAGCCCGGGCAGCTTTGATCTAAAAGAGTGGTGTTAGGTTTTCATTTTAGAGTCAGGTGGATGGATCAGTTTTCAAAGGAAGGACAGAAGTTGTGGAACCCACAGAGGTAGTGGGAAGAGTCCTCTAGATCAACAAGGCAAATGAAATATTATGGGAGTCGGTGCAAGAGAGAGATTCAATTCAAAGTTAAGAAGATGATAAATAAAAGCCTCAAAATTTGCCATTAGATCCAGGAGTCATTGATTGTTGGCCTTGCTCTGCCTTTAGAGCGCAGAAGCCCCATTAAAAGAGGTTGAGCAGGGAAAGGGACTGCCACACACGGAGGAAGTGAGTTTACAAATCATTTCCTAGAGTTTGGCTGGGAAAGGAAGTTGCACACAGAATAATCACAGAAATTTAAAATGTTTATATATTCCAAGGGACAAAGCTTGAATATCTTTACATAACCAGTAGCGAGGAAGAGCTGAAAAAAAAAGAGGAGAGTAAGAAAATAGTGTTTGACAAAGGAAAAGAAGACATAACTCAGGTGGACAGCTGATCAGCCCTAGCCACGGGAGGAAAGGAAGTCATATTGGTATGGGGGTCCATGTGTTTGTAGATGGAGTTAAGAAACAGGGAACTGAAACACAGGGTTGCTGTGGGCCAACGATGCAAGAATACATTGCCTGAGCTCATTAAGTAATTTTCGTTACTGAAGCTGTGGTTGAGAGTATAATGTTTAAATTGGACTAAGGTACTGCTGAGGCTTATAATGCAATAGCTGGAGTAAAAGTAAACTTATAAGGTAATGTGTGATTAGCTCCTTGAATATGGACTTTGCATCATATTTATTAAAATACTATCTGCTGGACGAGAGGATCATGTGCAGCATTTTATTTATTTTCCTGAAGATGAATCAATGCATAAAAATTGACGGCACCTGTGTATGCCTCTTTTCTCACTTCTTTCTCAATAATTCTCTTTGAGGGACCAGGGGTAGAGCTCAGTGGCACAAGCACCTGTCTGGCAAGTGCAAGGTGTTCAGTGCAGTTCCCAGTACCAAGAAAAAAAGAACTGTCATCAATAATTCTCTTTGTTCCTGTAATTGTACTTTTCTGAAATTACCTTACAGAAACACAGTTATATTATTACTTCATCAAAAGAGAATATTATCACATTTCATGCAATTTTAAAGCCATCTAATAGATCATGTTATACTCCCCAATCTATTGGTAGCTAAGAAGTATAAGAAAATTACCAGTCATAAAGGATAAAAAGTCTAGGAAAATGTCTCACATATACAAGTCCCTCAATAAATGTTTGCGGAATCCAAAACTTTGCTGGAAGCCAGGCCAAATTAAGAACCAGTCTCTGGCACAGTTCTGCTCCTCTGTGACTTTGGCCAAGTCCTGGAAGCATCAGCACTCTTCACTGGGGACTCTGCAGCCTCGGTGCAGACATTAGCAGGCGCTGGCAGGAGCAGCCTTTACGTTGGCAGCTACTGAGAACAGGGCACCTTGGGGATGCAGGGGTGCTCCTGTTGGAGGGCATGGGAAGCCTGGCTCCCAAAATCGGCACAAAAGTCATTCCAGGGAGGCTCAGAGAGGAAAGGGTGGATGCTACATTATTATCTGGAAATTCATTTGTGAGGGCCAGGGGAGACATGGTTGTGACATTCCCGGAGATGTCAGGGGAGAAATTGGGGCCAATGATCTGGGGGCATTCAAAAGCCGAGGCAGAGGAATGTGGTACTATAGCTAGTGTTCGCCGTAAGATAGGATGGCCAGAAAAAAAGGTTTTCATATTTATGCATCTCCTTCTTTCTCTCCTCCTTCTAAGTTCTTATCCACTTATTAATATATTATTTTACCTTGTGGTTAACACATAATATTTTGATATTTATATTATTATGTGTATCATAGTTATATAAATGTAGTAATGCCATATTATATAAAATTAACATAGTATTACATAAATGTAATAATAAATATAATACATACACAGATTATATATTCCTAGTACATAAATAGTAAAAAGAGATAACATTATAAACTCATTACTATAATTTAATACTTAAATTCCACTTTCCTTCCCATCCATATTGCTGCTACTCATACTGCCAAGATTGTAAAAACAACAATGATAGTGGTACTGTAGCTCAGAGCACGCTGTTGGCGGTGTGTTAATATTCTTTCCTAGTTTTAAAGGGAATTACCTTCTTTCAGTTTTTAAAACACAACCCCATCAGAAAGGTAATGTTGCTCTTTTACAGGTTGAATCTAAGAGATGAGTCTTTTTTTTTTTTTTTTTTTTTTTTTTTTTTTTTTTTTTTTTTTATTATTTTAGAAACATAAAAGTACAAAAACATATTGACAAACAGACACCCATTATCATAGAAAATAGTACAATCACAACTAATCTATAGACAAGGTGATATGGTCTCAACAGTAGTTGTTGCTTTATCCATTGATATCTTCGAATTGTAGATGTAT